>JAQGAO010004432.1:0-15166 GCA_034697705.1 Ommatoiulus sabulosus
AAAAAAAGTCACGTGATAAGGTTGCCCTGGCATGCTCGTTACTCTACCCTAGTGGGCCCAACCGAATTCGCCATAAGTGTTTGGGCATTTTGGAATAATTGCATTTGGATAAATGCAATGAATCTAAAGGAATATTGAACCACAGCCCTGATATGAGAATAACTCTGTATAAAGTGTGCCCGTATAAACCATATAAAGACCCATATATTGTACGTCCAAATATATTCTATAAACATGGCGCCATACTGTATATGCCATCGACTGAGCGCCGACCAACACTGGTTGACAAAGGAACCAGTCGCGGAGACTCCGTACAACACGTGTCAAATGAAACAGACTTAACGTATACATTACGTAAGCAAATTGATAGCCTCGAACTAGGATCGTTCTATAAAGCGTGGAAATGCTACAGTAATTGGCTACTTCCATTTAAACGAATGGGCTAGCGCTTATTCAGAAGAATTGGTCATTCCAGTAATTCTAGAAATTCGCCGTGACAACGTTGATGAGCGGTTTGTCGTAATGTCGGTAATTGGCTTCCCTGCGGAGCACTGGCTGCAGCCTCCACCGCCGATCTTATCGTTGATAGTGATGTTTGCCATCATTGTATGTCTGTGAAAAGTCGTCAACAATTGCAATATTTTGAAGTAGATCTCCGCTTCGTTCTCATGTTCGTTCCATGGTACACGCACACTTCACTGGCTGGGTTTCCCCGTTATCGTAGCCATACATCTTCGCTGCTCACGTAACTCCCATAGTCCGCAATCGACTCTTCCGGTGAGCTTTTCCTCGCGAGCAACTCACCGTAGGGCCTTCAGTCGAGCCAGAGGATTACTCGCTGGAGAAGATCGTTCGCTTTTCACGGAATTCCTTCTGTGCCCGCGCTCTCATCCTCCACGAATTTCTACCAGGAAATACTTTTTCGGATCACGCATTGCCAGGCCAGACTCAACAAAATAGCCCCGTCTTTGTGTTCGTTGCTGCTGCTGCTGGGTGAGTAGCCTTTCGTTGCTTTTATTAGATTCAGACTGTGCACTTCCAAACCGTATACTTTTACAGTTATTTCAAACATTGTCTAGACTTTTACATCGGATTTTTTTTTGTATTTTGTTTGTGTGAGTTCGCAGCTAAGTTTAGCAAAAATACCCACACGGTGCTTAGCTTCTTCAGAAGCTTGGAAAACATTGACCGTACATTAGTAAAAGGGAAATACTGGCACCTTTGCTACCTGAGTTGGAGTTCAGTTACATGAGCTGCGGAGATAGGATTCAATCGAGAATCAAACATAACGTGTAAATTACTCGTAGACTTATGCGAATGGAAGGTTTTGGAATGTGTTGATTCACTTTAAAATAATTAAATTAATTGGGGTACGTGTTGAATATTGGAAACTGTCTTGTATCGATTAGAGCGGCAGCGTTATGTTGATGATTTCGTAAACTCGGCATTTCCAACTCAAATTAGTGCTTCCTGTAGATTTCGGTAAGCTCATTGCTGGTTTTTGTGCATGGTGAGCTTTTTGCTCCTATGCAGGTTTGTTAAGCGCGTAAGTTGGGTTTCATTTCTCCGCCCTCGATTGAAGTTTTTTTTTCTCCAAGTTTTGGATTTGCTTCGCAATTTCGCTCGATATATGCTATTGGAAATGCACTTCGTAATGCGGAAGCTTAATTCTTAAATTATGTTCTAAGTAGGTATGCAGTACGTTGCACCATCTGCTAAAATTGCGCTTAATTCGGCGTTGACAGGTCTTACGTTAATTATACGCATGCTCGCTTATTTTCGCAAGAATGCTTTTAAACGTGCGCTCGACGTCTAATAGAATTAATTGTAGTCGATTATGATGCTTTTTTTCCCCGGCATTCTGAAAACTAGCGCGGAGTGTGCATTTCACCCCGTTGAAGCTTTGTGCATTTCACCCCGTTAAAGCTTTGTGCATTTCACCCCGTTAAAGCTTTGTGCATTTCACCCCGTTGAAGCTTTGCAAAATTCGGATAAACGTTCGGAAAAGTTCGTTTATTTCACTTCACGAGAGCTGCTCGTTTCCATTAGCAACGCAAATTGTTGATTGGTAAACACGCGAAGGCATCGTGGATGGGCTTCGTCCCAACCATCAAAGGCTCGCGTGAAGGTTTCTGATTGATTTTCCCAAACGTGTATCATATTTAAATACGTGGCGGTGATGGAAATTCCCTAGCTGGATGTGTGCGCGGGAGATCGGAATTTCCCGTGAAGGTTCGTGGCTGCAAGATAAGAAAAACGTATATTTGAAAGTGGGGAAACCTTTCAACGATGTGCTTCCCATACAATTTTCTTCATCAAGGAATAGGTTTTTTATTATTCTAAAGAGAATTTCGAACGAAGGAATTTCGCCCTTATTTACTGTTATGCAGTATCTTAATTATTTTCATCGCGGCCCCGGCCCCGCTTCAAAAGTGACACAATTAAAAAAGTTCACTTTGAGATAAGACGAGTTTTAATAAAGCGCATGATGAAATAGGAACCATGCTGTCATTTAGCTGAAACTATGGTAACCTTAGCTACTGTATACCATTTTTATTGAACGCAGAGCTCATTTCGCTTGACTTAATGCAGTGCTAAACCGGAAATTGAACATTTTTGAGCTGTTGCACTTTTGAAGAGGGTGTGCGATGTGTTTCAAACTTTTTTATTTCACTTTCTATATCGCCGTTTATCTTAAGGGATTGCGGATACAAATTCTATTCTATTCTTTACCCTATACATTCAGTACATGACATTTGACAAGGGGGGATCATTGTGAAAATTAAGTCAGACTAAGCAGTCTGTAGGTGATGATGGGCCCCATTATCACAATTAGGTTATATTTTCCGTATTTGGGACCTTATCGAGAAAGATAGGATGGGAAAGTATGACGGTCATGGCCGATGCAAGGCGAGAATGCTAACCACCCAGTGACCTTGCTCGGCCAAAGACATACGACCTATAATTATTTGTTTTAAACAAATTAGAATATCATTTTGATCATCAGTGCATGCGAAACACATAGGGACATATACATGTATATACTTCCTGGTGAAAAATCAACTTAATTTTAAGTGATGTTATTGCATTTTATACAGTATAGTTTAACAGAAAATTCAAGCGTATACGACCCCCTTCAAAACCCAGGGAGTTATATTTTAATTAATTGAAAATTTCTCCTTATTCGAGGCAGCATTAAGTTCGATAGGGTGTCTGAACGATAATTATCGTTTATGAACTTTAGTTCATTAAATTTACACACCTCGAAACTCAATGGTATAGTGTGGCTGTTTGTACATGTACATACACGTACAATGTACTTTCCATATTTTTCATAAATATAATCCTCAGCCAAAAGAAGCATTTGCATAATTGTATTTTCATACAAGCTACTTTATTAACTTTTCTGGATTAGGCACTTTTAAGATCTATTTGAATCAGGTAACATGTGCAGGATTGATTTTATTAACTGTAACTTAGCCTCATAAGATTGGCAACGAAACAGCATTGAAATGCGACTCATTTCCAAGCATTTGTTGCTTCTAGCATTGATTGGAAAATTGATTGGGAAATTGACCATATTAAACGTGAAAGCATATGTTCATTATAAACTTAATTGCAATGCGATCGATGCAAAAATGGTGCACACTGCATTAGCCTATCTTCACGAGAGATAAAGGACCATTCCCACTGGCAAAATTGCGTCGTAGAAAGCACGTATGTTTTATAAGGACGATAATTAAAGGCGAGATTATTAGTACGTCTAAATGTAGTGTAAATAACCCCGCGTTATATCTAGCACGTGGATGTAGTACAGTAGATCCCTACCGAACGTGCTCTTATCTCACAATGACAATGCCTGCGAATTAATACAGATGTTGCACCCATGCATAAAAACATTGGCCTTATTCGATACATTATTATTGCATCGGGACGGGATCACGTCAACCAATTGCTTATTTGGGAAGTCGTAAAACGTGTCGTAAACATATAGGCTTTAGTGGTCGCGTGCACTAGTGTATATAGCTGGTACCAATTGCTAGCTTCGTTTTAATGGAGAGTCGGCGTGCTATTCCGAAATAAAGTGAACCGTATAGCTGGAACAGGGACGGATTCTTGGAATTCTGTGAAATCCAATATATTAGCAATTATGACATCTGTGCAAAACAGAAGTGAAAGCAGGTGTTCATTATAAACTTAATTGTTGCAATCACGGTAATGTAGTAGAAAGCGATCGATGCTGCACATTTGCTTATCTGCGAGGAAGATAGCAGAAACATCTCCAAAAGCTAAATCGCATGGGAGAAAGCACGCATACAGGACGATAAGTAAAAGACGAGATTATATGTATAGTGAAAATAACTACGCGTATCTATATATCGAGCCAATTACCTGAATGGAAGCATTCTCGCCTTGCATTCGGCAGACGCGGGATCGATTCCCGGGTCGGATAGCCTGATTGTAGTTTTCATGCTTTTCCAGGTTCGTCCCCAGGTATTTCTCTATTGTTGCCGATCCCCCAAGTAGGCTACGGGTAATTAGGGTTGGTTGAATAGAGGGTAGTGACGATGTGCTGCCTGTTATAAAAACCGACAACACGATTGCATATCTTCTTCTGCTGGAACATCATTGACTCCAGTCCATGAACGATATCAGCGGGCGTTGCGCACATGCATGGTTAATGAAGGTAATGGTGATTTAGTAAAGGCTTGTGTTTTGCATTTTTAAAAATAAGAATAACGCGGTTCCAATATTATAACATCAATATACAATCATGTAGTGATATATATGGACAATTTAAAAAAAATCATATTCAGCGGGCAAGTATAAGTTTATTTTTTAGCTGTACTTGGTAAATTAGCGCTTCAGTTGAGTTAACAATTCCATGTTTTTCTAAAAATGGGATGAGAATGGACTGCAAAATGCAGCCACTAACATAAAATCGGTTGATAGCCGTATTTTCAGCGAGCATACAGCCGCGTGTCACGTGATTGGAGTACCTATAGAATGTGCACCATTATTGACGAATGCTTGGACATTGGCTTCCCTGACGACAGTTTATTGCTTTTCATGGTTTCGCCGCGTGAAAAAGCTAAATAGCGTGGCATTTTTCTCATCAATTCTTCGCCTTCCTGTTTGAAATTGGTTTTCCGGTACAAACGACTGAACTGCGGCGTTTATTTCTGACCAATAGTCCGAAAGAGTGTTTCAAAGTGTGTTGCGCTTTCTCTGGAGAAAATTTTTCGCTGTTTTCGTCGTTTCTAAATCATTTTTTTTTATCAAATTACGTTTTATTTTTTTGCTCGAGCGTTAGCTACAAAAGCTCTATAAAACTACTTCTATTAGCTAAATGCGCAGACTGAGGCTCAATTTTCAACATCATAAAAGTGCTATAACTGAATCTTGCGTTAAAGGTTGGGAATGAACGGATAGCTTCATGTTGGGCTATGCATTCCATTCGCTGTTACTTTGCCAAAGCCTTCGGATTCTGAAGTCAACAACCTTGTCTTAATCTAGTCAAAATATGTCACTGGTGCCGTTGCCAAAAACCGCAGAATCCCAGACGATAAATTGAATATTGCATAAAGCTTAGAAATATACAGTAGCGTTAGGGACTTTGGCGGTTTAACGTGCCCATTGCTTTGTAGCTACTTGATAGAACATGTGATGCATTTGAAGCGATCGTGGCTGAATTGATCAAATTTTGGAAGAGGAAATATTGATCGCACAGTCCTTCACTTATATACTTAAGTATACCTACCATGCTGGAAACCAAGATGATTGCCATGCATATACTGTACAGGAATAAAACACGTAATAGAATATATGAAAAACTGTCTGAAAACCGAAATAAAAACTAATACAGTATGTCAATGTCCTGTTTCCAGAAATGGTTTCGGTAAAATGTGCATGCATGCTTGTGTCTATAATTTCGTTTTTTCATACAAGTCCGTTAATTCACTATAAAATAATAAAAAAAATGTAAAGTTGTAAATCCAAATGTCAACATGTAGTACTTGTAATGTGAAAATGTCAAAATCTCGAAATGTTGCAAATCTCAGGATGTCAAAATCTCGAAATGTTGCAAATCTAAGGATGTCAGAATCTCTTGCAAGCTGCTTCTCCTTCGTGGATACACACCCCTAAATTCGTTAAAATTGCGTCTTTAAAAAAAATTGTCCGCTGTTCATGCATTGTACAAGAAATTGCTTTTCCTATAATTGGGTTCAAAAGCTCGATATACCCGTGGCCGTATGAAGATATCAAGACATTTAATAATTCTAGGAATTATAACTAAACGCTTTATACCGGGTACACGTCGATTTGTATGCAAAGATGCATTGATTTTCCATACCGAGATTCCAGCAATTACAGTTATTTTCTCCCCCTCGCTCGCTCTTTTTCAATGTTATTGACACGAAGTCTCAGAATTCATCAATTACTGCGTATACCCGCTTCGAATTTCAAGTTTTTAATGGAATTGTAATTTCGATTACTTCAATTTTAGTGTAACGCAGGCGCAACAATTATCTGGAGAAAACCTGTTTAATGAAGTGATTTTTTTTTCTCAGAATATACGCGCTGGCGTTTCTCCAACTTCGATTAGCCACGTATAATATCTCACGTAGACAAAATGCAGTAGCGGAAAATATATTAATGAGGTTCGTGAGAAGTCGTCGTTTTCTTCGGAAAACCGATAGATGAGAAAACATGGCTCCTCGCCTCCTTTCTCAGGAATTTTAAAAGTCGGGTCATGCGTTGCCCGTAAAACCAATCGGTATTTCATTTGTCAAACAATAGGGAAGAACGTAAGGCAATTTGCACCCTCTCATCAATTAACCCTCGTTCCTTATGTGGACAGAGGCGGTGTTGACCAATTTCGGTATGCACGTACTTGTAGCTCGTGCACATATGTCACCCAAATTTCTTGGGAGTTTACTCGCGTGTTTCTTCGAATTTCCTGGTTCACGATGTCTTTGCTAAATTTCCTGCTGGGCAAATACCTTCGATCTATCACGGTAGTTAGACGTTAGCTTCATAACCATTCCGGTCTCTTTAAGCATTAAAACATACATGTAGTTCTATAGGTATTCTGTTAGCCTGTGTGTTATGTGCTCGCACTTAAAAATGTAGAGGATTACAAACAACGAACAATTCCACTTGTTTTCACTCTGTTAGCCATATCCGACTCTGCAGGGGCAATAAAAGGTAATATTTTTTTTTTAACTTTTCGAGAAAGTAGGCTAGTTTTCAATTCGCATTTCCACAAATGCAAACACTCAACGTTGAACATAGCCTTTATGTACCTTCGGAAATGAGGTATCAGTTGTTCAAATTAAACTATACAAAAATGCTCCTTCAGAGATTCTCTCCCTTGCTACACCAGGGGTACCTTATTTCATTCTTCGAAAAACCTTTTTGGAAAGTCAATAAATAATGATGCCGTCGCCATTTTTAATTGAGGTTCTTTAAATCATCTTTAAGAGGGGGAAATGTGGATATTTGCTATTGAACTTTTCAAAAACTTTAAAATGCATTTAGCGTACATTACGTACGTGTTGCTATAATGATACTGTATGTTTGTATCCCAATTTGAAATCTGAAGAAGTTGAGGCTTTTGATGTTATAAAGGGGTACATGCGCGGTATTATGTTCATTAAAATGTCAAATTTAAAATCGTTATACGTCAAAATGATTTATTAAATGTTACCAAAACAAAAAAAACACATTGCCATGCATTGTGAAGAATTACTAATGGAGCAGGTACCATTTTTATGTGTTACAATATATAAATATTTGCATGCGTTTTCAAAGGACACGATATTCCAGCTCAAAAAATATGACTTAGATACGCGAGATCCATTTGATCTATATAGACAATTATGTTGGGCTGAAATCATTGCAACGTGTCATAGAAATGTTTTTCTCGGAATTTCTTCTTCAAAATGCGAAATATCATGAGTTTTTTTAAATGGGAACCATTAATGGTCTGACACGTATTGTCATCAGAAATCCATGTCGTCGTTGCAGTGTTTCAGTTTTCCGTTTAATGGCCCCGTAAATCACTCGGGGAAACATTAATGTTTCGGACGAACGGTTTGGAAAAAAAGATTCCTTATTATCTCGATAATGAAATTAGATTTCGATTAACGGTATTGATGGATGGCACGTACACATCGCGTTACATTGACACTTTGTCTGACAGGAGTTTGATGTTCCTCCCAAAGAGCATTATAATCAAGCACTGCGACACGATGCCGCGGGGCAATGCCATCGAAGCTATTTCTGTTATATAAAGTACAACGCGATTCATTACAGTTTGCTGGCATGAAATTGATGGGAAGAATGGAATGCACTTAGCCAATATGATCCTTTTCCTTCATCTTCTTCTTAATGAGAAATTTCAGAAGATGATTCTCGTGTGTGCTATTACTTTTTGCTAGTATTAAAAGTTATAATGAGATATTTTTGATATAACTCGTTATTTTTTTTAAAATTTTAAATCGATGATCGTTATTCGGTATTTGGAAGACTGCTGTTTGTATATAATTAAGATCCTCCTATGATCTCATTTGCATTACTAAAAAGTAGGACTGGTTTCAAAGTGGAAATATGAAACTTATCGCGTATTGCGAAGAAAATTTGATTCCATAGTATGGCATGGCATGCACAAATAATGTTGTCTCACGACTTTTAGCTGT
This sequence comes from Ommatoiulus sabulosus, assembly GCA_034697705.1. NCBI lineage: Eukaryota > Metazoa > Arthropoda > Diplopoda > Julida > Julidae > Ommatoiulus > Ommatoiulus sabulosus. The sequence continues at coordinate 8,703 of JAQGAO010004432.1, forward strand.
TCATATTTGTTTAAATGAAGAACTCGATCGTGCATAAACCTCCTGGTACTATTTATTCGTATACTAAAAGAAAAAACGTGAGGAAAATGGATAAAGGTAGAAAATTTGCTTTCATGAAATTGATATGGGAAGAATGTAATGCACTTAGCCAATGTGATCCTTTTCCTGTGCGTGCATATGCCTTGGTTCTACTTCCAACGTGTGTTTTATTTATTATTACAATTGAACACAGATGCAGTTCGTATACGCTTGCAGCTGGTTGCAATGAAACGGTGATAAATGCGTGATTGGGCTGTAAAAGACCTCATAAAATAGTTGTATTCGCCCAGCAGCTATAATCATTGCAAATTGAAACGTTAACTATTTTTAGAAGTCGTAAGTCCTGATTGGTATTAAGTTGATATTGGGAGTTGTTAGATCGATACTGGACTTGAACATCGAAATCAGAAGATATCAACAAAATGTGGAAATGACATATGAATTGTAAAAAACTTTCGCACAATTGCAATTGTATGGCAGAATAAGGACACCAGATACATCGAAAATGAAACTGCAAAAAGAAATTGTTAAACCCCGTGTATCTGTTCCAGATGTTACACGTAATGTATTCGCTCATATTTCGACTACAATTGATTTAGGTCATGCGCAGGGACGTCAAAATTTGTTCATTTAAACCGTAAATAATTCGTATTATCAGAAGTCGGACGAGGACTGGAAATTATCGCTCGATCACTATTAGAAATTTGTATTAAACGAATTCGTCGTAATTAGTTTCCACTGTAGGCCTACAATGTACTGTATATACTGTACAACATGAATTTTTTTCATTTATGCTTCTCCTTTAATTTTAAAAAAAATAACTATGGTAACTATTGTTAAGTTGTGATATTCTGTAAATTCATATGTTCTGGCATCGTGATTGCAAGATATACGCAGTGACATCAAAGTGTCAACTGTGGGTTTTTCTTTGCCCAGAGATATATTGTTCGTAATTAGTAACGCCGCAGAGATAATTTATTCATAAACCTTTCAGATCTTTACTCTGGCTTCGTTCTCAGCGTCGTAGATACAGCTTTAATTTATATGACAGTAATATGCAATATCTTCATTGCAGCTATTAAACGGGGAAAAACATACAGTATATAAACTGCAACGTTGCTCTTGCGTGCCGCGTCATGTTTTATTGTCTTCCACTATCAAATCGGTCTATATATAATGAATTTCCTTTCTTCCGTTAGAACTATATGGCTTCTGGTAAAATATAGAAGCTAACAATTGAATCACGCCACCAAAAGACTCCATCCAATATTTCAAAAAAAACGTGGTTGTCTTTGTCTTATTCCGCGTAAAGCTCTGTTTGTCTCCCTAAAAGTTTTAAAATCCTTGACAATTCTTTTGTGCCCCAATCAGTCAATCTTTGTTTCTTTCAATGGGAAACAAATTACTTCTTACGTTATTTCTACCTGTGAGACTTACGTTAAGCACCGAATAACACTTTTGGATTCAATAATGTTTGTGTTTTTTTATGTTTTCTTGAACTTGCGTTAGTTTTCTATGCACTGTTGTGATTATACCGAGGCTTATATATACAGTATCTTCCTGGGGCGCGCGTATTAAGATGTGCCTACGTCCGGTGTAATTGCACCAAATTATACCCACTGTAGATAAAGTTAATCGCGCCTAAACACGAAGATTTACGGTTATGGGCTGTTATCGATGATTGTATGGCATATGCATAGCACTCGTAACTAACACGATTTGCATAGATGTTAAGGAGAAGTATAGTAGCGCATGATTTCAACAGCTGATGGGATATAATAGTGATCTATCCGGTCACACTTGCCATTAATCTCACCATTATTAGGTGATTAGGAATGCCATTTATCAATGGCAATATTAGACACCATTTATCTCGAAGTTAAGTACGTGTGTAAACAGTAAGGAAATGCCAAAGTTTATCGTTCAAAATCTATACAGCGTGTTGTACTTGTAAATAAATTACATAAAATGTTGTATCTTTAAACAATTAATGGGAATTTTACCTCAAATCCTGGCTTCAAAACTATCATCCATCCTGTACTCAAATATCTGATGTCTGGTTGGTACATCTGATACTGATGGATTACGCCATCATTCCAATCAGCCCTATATGTACTGTAAAACATATTAAACGCATGTACATATGCATCTACTCGTATACATATGTATACATGTAGATGATGTTACGTATATATATATACTTCGAATAATGAAAATAATATTTCTAAAATCGATTATTTTTAGAAGGATCTCAAATATGTTACGTTCGTTGTTGGTTGCGCCGAGCAGCGCCTCAAGCATATTGCAAAGTAAAATAACCGAGGAAAGTTTCACGGACATGCTGTGTAGCATTTATTTTCGTGTGACAAAACATGTAATATTAGGGGAACTCAAGAATGGAGTTGGACGCCAGCAGGCTGCCCTTGATAAATGCCAGTAGATTTGGCTCCGCCTAGTGACGCATACCCCGTTCAAAATCCCCAATTTATACCGCCATTAAATTGAGTTGACGCTGTGCATTATTTCTACCGACATTTAGATAAGTTTCTTTAGGTACATAAATGCAACATAAACATTTGTTTATTGGAAAATAAAATTGCTCCCTTTTTTGTTAATGTTAATGGTACTCCACGCGTCCTGAATTTTTCAAAATGTCGGCTTGTCTCAAACAACATCTGTAAGATTGACGATCTGCCAGCCCTTTTTTTGTGATTTTGTTCCCTAGTGGCTGTACTTTAGTTTAGCCAATAAGAATACTGGATTTTTTGACCTATCTGTAGATGGCAACACATACAGGCCGGCAAACTAGTTCAAACCACTTACTTACAGCCACAAACAGTCTCAATCTACATTATTGAGTTCCTCTATTACTTTTAAAATGTTTAGTACACTACATGTACATGCATATTATCTGTTATAATATTTTTGAGCATGCATTAACTTAGTTAATACTCTTATTGACATGTTACAACGAGGTATACCGAACGACATTTCGAATTTATTGGGATAATCACACCTAATAAAACCTCGGAATAATTGTTAACACCATATTTTTATAGGCATTCAACAGATTCGCTAAACTATACTCAATTCGATGACAGTTATAATTTAATGCACACAAAAAGGGGTCGAAGGCGTCTGGAGTCCCATTAAATATACTTCTCTGGATTTCAGCGAGGTAATGACGCACGCTCACTGACGTCCCAAAAACAGATTGTCGAAAATTATGCGCAACACGTATTATTCAAATTCCCAATCTGGTGAAAACTTTGGCGCTCATCCTTTATGAAGTATATTTTCACTATTAATTTTAAGGGAGGCGTTAATCTATCTTCCTGGCTGCGCGTTGCCTGATATGGTCCCTACCGAGGATTTCTCACGCAATATTTTGCCCTAGTTAATAACGGAGATGACAGCGTTTCCCAAAGTTCGTGTTCGCGTTTTCAAATATATATTCCAGCGGCTATAAATCTCATTCTAATTATATTTTCATGAGACATTCTAGTGGTATGGCTGTATGTATAATGTAAATAGCCGAAAATAGCTTCGCCGAATGCCCGACCGGGCACCTGGTGGAGGTTAGTTTCTCTATACACATTAGTGAAGAAGCTTTGGTTTTCAGACTGATTTCATTTTGCGCACTCCAAGTCCAAAATTTAATTCAATCCCCTTAACGGAAAGATTTCACAAATTTAATGTACCGTATGTGGTTGTAAAAGTGGGAGCGTTAAGCTACTTTTCTTAGAGATGGAAGTACTGTAAGTGGGTAGTTTCTCTGGGACCTATTCCAAAAACTTTTAAATGGATCCCCCGATGACGTGAAAGATTGAGTAAAGGTGCTTTAGATTGCATTATTTATGCCCACTTTTAAAGTTAGTGGCTTTTTAAGTTGATTCTCCTATTTTCGGGCATTTTTCGTTCATATCTTTATGCGAGTTGACGGGATATAGTGTTGGACTATTCGTGCTTAAAAGTTTAAGCTCGCGCGAGATGCGGTAATGATGTTAAAATGTAGGTTAATGCAGGAAGTGCTGTTTACGATATTTTTCAAGTATTTTCATGAACTCGTAAATTTTCACTTACGTCGCCTGATAATGGTTGCGTCAGTTGCTGAAGTGAACGCAAATTATCAATTGAATAGCCTGGATGTGGGTAATTGTTTTTATGGAAATGACCAATTGCCGTATGAATTCATTTTTATGGACGACTTATACTTACAAGTAGATGATATTGTTTAGATGATGACGATGGCGAAATTTTACAGAAAAAAAAATGGAGACATACCTATAGAATATACCGGTAGTACGAATTATAATATCTAGGTATTTTATCAACTAATAATTCTTTGACAACTTAAAAACAAACTTTTAATGTAACTGAGCCTCTTCCTTGAAGATTTCTAGGCCGATCTACTCATTTTGCCAACGCTCTTGAAATAAACTCAAAACATTTTTTTATGGGAAACATTGACTTAAATTTTTGTCAAATCGTCATATCAACTATGAATTTGATGAATTCCATTTGATCGCGGCACGTTAAAGATAAATCTTGGCGGTGGAAGGCTGAAAGTCCAACTCGTATGCAAAATTCCCTGATATGTGACGCCGGCACATCCCACTGGTGTTAGTGCTTAGCCATGCATCGTGAAGCAGAAATAGACCAACGTTAAAAATCAAAAACTAACCAAATAAATACTGCAGAAATACGAGACAGTAATGACGTATTTCACTTTGCACTTGGCGAAAACAAGTTATATAACGAGTGAAATCTCCCTATTGCTCGTAGGTGTCGCGCCTATCAGCCCAGCCGTTGGCGTTTGTCGAAGTGCGCCTAATAGTAGGCAAACACTGTTAACTTATCTGCTATGCAAGGATGCTATTTGTTGCGGTATACGATTACTGTTCTGTTAACATTAGTCTTTCCACCTTGTCTGTTTTCATCGGAGACAGACATTTTCCTTTGTTGAAACAATTACGTTCTCGTAATTTAATTGACGTGAGTTTACCACTTTTCAAGAGAAGAACGTTTTTACGGAAATTGCGTTTACTTAAGGAGTAACAACAGCGTGGTTCGACGATTCGGATAAAAGTAAAATAAATTTGTTTTTCTTTTTCGTATTATTAAAAGCATTAGTTTTAATTTTTTTTGCGGTAGAAAATGCTTACGTAAATATATATAATTGAAGATAAACATATGGATAATGCTCATTGATTACCACGGCATTAATTATTCCAACAATTATACGTTCTACGGACAATTTTTTTCGTATCTAGAATCTGCAATTCTGCGCAGGAATTTTATTAGGTTGTGCAGGTCCCGTAAAAAGTAGTTATGAGCATCAACTTACTAATGCAAATACGTGCAGAAAACAGTTCCGTCATTCATTACCAATATCATCAACCATAAGCACAGCTTTCCATTTACCCGGGCTTGAGATCGGCAACAATAACGAAATGTACTTTTACTGTTCGTGTTGGGGAAGAACCTAACCCAAGCAAGAAGGAGAAGGACGGGATGGGAATTGAAAACAGTTATGACTGAATTAATATAAGAACTATCCAGCATTCGCCTGGGGGGATCGTGGGAAACCATGAAAAAAACACAATCAGGATAGCCGAAAAGAGAATCGAACCCGCGTCTACCGAATGCTAAGTGAGGATGCTACCACTCCGCCATCTTACGCGGTATTCCACAATTATTGCTTCTTATTTCTGAAAAAAATCCCCTTTTTTTTCTTCGGAATTATTTTATCCACATCCCTCTTGGTGTTAAACATGTTTTCGGCGCGTTCTCCCGCAATTTCGTTTAAATAATTTTGTTCACTCTCATAAGGGGCCATTTAAAAAGTACGTCCTCAAACTTTTCCCAAAATTTTACTCCCCCTGTCCGCACGTCCGAAAGTATAAAAAAATTATATTCGGAAAATTTTAAGTTTTGCAAATTTGTACTCGAAAAACGTAAATTTTGTAATCTGAAAAGGTAGAGAATTTTGTCAATTTGTCCTCAGAATCTGTTGTAAATTTTTCACATTTCTCCTCGGAAACTGTTGAAAATCTTACAAATCTGTACTCGAAAATAGTTGAAAATGTTGAAGATGTTGAAATGTTGAAGAACGTGGACAAATTTGTAAAGATGATCTCGGAAAAGGTTGATAATTTTGCGAGTTTATGCTCGAGAAAAATTTTCAAATTTTCAAATTTGTACTGGGAAAATTTGAAAGTTTGCTAATGGACCATGAGCTTTTAGGTTTTCTGACTTTTCCAGGCTGCCCAGGACTGGAGCTACCCTGTTTGCTGACTTTTGCAATTTATAACACATCACTTATGCGATATTGCGCTCAATTTGTCATTTTTTTTATCGAGTGGACGTCCGAGTTGGTCATACCCCCTCCCTCCCCCTGTCCACATTGTGTCCGTGACTCAACC
>JAQGAO010004433.1:0-15165 GCA_034697705.1 Ommatoiulus sabulosus
CGAGCCGAACGGAACGGGTGCAGAAACGTGCACCCGGTGCACGCCGGTGTGCACTTTTTGGGTGAGTCGAATTCGCCGTTAGTTCCGCTAGTGTATAGCGGAAACATTTAAGTGTTGCACCTCTGCTTTTCAATAAGTTTTGTATTTATCGCTCATTAGTTAGCGGTCGGCTAATGACGTGCTTGACTCTTTTACCAAATCGTTTAGCGATTACTGTATTTCATGGTGCATTGCAGGTGAAAAATAAATTAATTCAAAAGGAATACTTACAAGCAAAATCATCCCGTTTACTGAAATTGCATCATCAACCCAACCCTGCAAATAACAATTGCAGACAATTTGGTGATGTATTAAAATATAATAAAAACCTTCGATGAAAGACAAGCGACCGATCAGTTGTTTTTAACGATTATGTTAATTTGTTTTCAGGCAATGGATTATTTGTTCAAAATTCTGAAATACATTCAGAGATATATATTTAGGTGTCGAAAACACGCTGTAATACAGTCGAAGTTAAGGATAAGTAAAAACCATCCCGGCAAGGAAAACTTTTGCACTTATCCAGCTTTTCACTTGTGCTAATTTTGCATCTATTCGCTTATTTAGTTCAGTTTATGTTCAGGGCATTCAAGGATGAGGTAGCTTAATCTCGTAGTCGCTTAAACAAGTAGGTTCATTATAACAAAAGAAGGTTTTTACAATAAAAACATCAATTTTTAAATCGTATGAATAATTCGACAAGTTGAAATTGTTTCTTAACATCAAGATTGTATCAGGAAGTTATACTGCTATAGGATTTATTTGCTCAGTTTATGCCCAGAACAGTGAGCTTCCTTTTTGGTATATACATTCTATATATATATTCAGGGCTCAACATAAATGACGGGACACCTGATAAATTTGCAGAAATTGGTAAAATAAAAATTATTTTTGAACATGTTTATGAAAATTAACTAAACAATCTGCTTAAATTATTTCTTTACTTTATTTAAAGTGCAACATACATGTAAGTGATGGGACACTTTCAAAAACTTGAAATATTTTGTAAAAGTATGTACTGTAATTTTGATGATTATTGTTATGTCTAATATGAGTTATATTGAACCCTTATTTTTAATAAATTTATCCATTTTTATTAGAATATAATTTTTCCTAATGAAGTGAGAATACAGTTACCGTTCCTATGCTAATTATGAAATTTGTCAGGGTCATCATCAAAGAAATGACGGAAAACCCAAGAATTAATGTTTCTGAACATGCGGGCCCTTGATCAATTGCTGTTGGGCCTTAAGTGGGAATGCTGCCTTGTCTATCTCGACGATAGTATTATATTCGCAGGCAGTTTTTTCCAGTTTCTCTCCCACCTCGAGCGCATCCTCCGGGTGCTCTTGGTCAATGACCTTCAGTTGAAGCCCAAGAAGTGTTTCTTTGCGTTCCCGGAGTTGCGCTATTTGGGCCATGTTATCAGCGCCACTGGTGTTCGGTCGACCCCTTGAAAATCTCTGCGGTCTCCGACCTGGTTCTCGCTGGCTATTATCGCCGCTTTGTCGAGGGCTTCTCTTCCCTTGCCGCCCCATTATTTTCGCTCACCAGTACACTCCAGCCCTTCGTCTGGTCTCCTGCTTGCCAGTCTTCCTTAGAGGCACTCAAGCGGGCCTTGTGTTCGGCCCCGGTCCTGGCCATGTAGGACCCTTCCTTGCCGCTGTCGTTGTATACTGACGACATCCTTCAGCAGGGCCATCCGGGCTGTCAGCGCGCAGTGGCTTATTCCAGTCGTACAGTTTCTGGGCCGGAATCTCGATATACCATCACGGACCACCATCTGGACCACCGAGAAGTTTAGGCATTATCTTCTGGGCACTCCGTTTGTCATTGTTACGGACCACCATGCCCTGTGCTTTCTCAAGCAGCTGAAGAACCCCTCTCGTTTGGGGCGCTGGATCGCCAAAAATGGAAGAGTTCACTTACAAGGTCCGATATCGGAAGGGCTCCCTCCACTCCAATGTCGACTGCCTTAGCCGCTACCCCTTTTCTTCAGGGGAACAGTTAGATGACGTGGATGATTCTCTTCCTCGTCAGGGCGGGGTCGATATGTTGTCTCTTCAGCCGTTGGATCCAGAACTCACTCCTATCATCGCCTCATCAACGACCCTCGCTTTATCTCGGGGCTATGTTGTCCTGGGGCAACTACCAGGACCATTGCTCTGTTGTCCAAAGCCTATTACAGGCCTGGCTGGAAGCGCAACATGGTTTGTTACGTTGCATCCTGTGCGGCTTGCCAGCTTGCGAAAACTCCGCGGACGCCCCCTGAGTGTTTGTTGGAACCCATCTCTACCTCGGATCCTGCTGTCCATTGGGGCGTGGATTTCATCGGGCCGTTTCCTCTACGCCTGTGGCCGGAGCTACTTCAGTCATCCTTGCGACGGACTAGGCAACGCGCCTTTGGGTCGCGGCTGCCTGCCATCGGCAGTCTGCCCAGTTGCTGATCGACTTTTTTTGGAAGCGTTCCTAGCGCTTTGGCCTAACTCGGTTCCTTACTTCGGATCAGGGGACACCCCTGACCAGTGGGGCGTTTCGTGCCTTTTGCCTGTCTCATGGCATTGACTATCACATCAGCACGCCCTACCACCAGCAGGCCGATGGGCTCGCTGAGCGTACCATCCAGACCGGTTTGTCAACCCTTCGCACAGTGATGGACCCCTCTAAGGATGGCCGCGAGTGAGTGTCACACCTGCAAGACGCAGTCGCCGCTTATAACTTTTCCAAACAGGCATCGACGTTATACTCACCTTTTCAATTTATGCATGGGTTCGGCTCCAGGTTGCTGCCTGATAACGTCTTCCCTTTGCTCCCCCTGCCCGTGCCATGGGACCAGGCCTCGTCCTGACATGACGCAGCGTCTGCCAATCTGGCCCTGGCCCAATCGCGGCAGAAGCGCCGTTTCGATTTCAAGCGTCATCCTACCTTGCTGCGCATGCGTGATTAGGCCCTGGTGTGTAATCTCGCCCGGCCCGGTTTGGTCAGGGCAAATTTCGTCCCTTGCACCACAGCCCGTATCGCGTTGTGACACAACTTTCCGTGGTCAATTTTGCACTTTGCGACACACGCCATGAGACACTCAGACACCTCGCATCTACGTATTTCATACTTTGTACCTGAAGCGCTTTACCTTTCGGCTCTCCTCCTGCTTCGGACCTGCCTCGCATTCGGCTTACCCTCGCTTGGACAACGAGCTTCCCCCTCACACACACACACACACACACACATCCTGTGGCAACTGCCAGCTTCGTCGGTGGGTTGGCTCCACAAGCCGTTCTGCCCGGCATTCCTGGGGCACTACAAATACCCTGAGGAGCGAACGACCAGGGTCGTTGTTGCTGAACGGATGCTGGGAGTAAGGTCGGATGTTCGTCCCGGTCGGACAATTTTTTCCGAAGTTTAAAATCTTTCTGGAGTTCGACAGTCGCCAGGCCGGCGCTGCCTGGATTCACCAACTCGCGAGTCGCTAGCTCTCCCCATTGGGAGTTGTGTTATATTGTTCGCCTCCAAGAGGCCTTTACTTTGTGAACTTAGTGCGCGAGTCGCGTGGGAAGCGATGGTGGGGATATTGGCTCGCTTCTTAATTTTCGTGATGACTTACGGTTCACGGCTTAAAAAAGGATGCCCTAACCTGCAATACGTGTGATAAACTCTGTTAAAATAAGCAATTAAATATGTTTCTATGGGAAAGGTGGTAGTCCTGTATACTATTACATTGTGAAATATGACTTGAGATAAATTTCCTTCCTAGAATAGCGATATCCAAATATTTTTGTTATACGACCCAGATTTTAGAACGAACTTTTGCAACTCAAATAGATTTGATGGACTAATTAAAATTAATCCGTAAAGTAAGAAATTAAAAAGACGATTTATTTCTCATAATGAAGTATAATATCTCATATTTAGTTTCACATTGGTTTGAGGATTATCCCGGGTTTCAATTATCCGAGAAACCTCATTTCTCCACCTTCCTGGATCACCCGCAACCCACAGTTTATAGGTACCAATGTCTAAGGAGGCTAGGATATCACTTACTTTCACTGGCTCTTTCCATGATGCGCCAATAAACGATGGTCTGATAATTGCAACTGTTAAATCTTTGCTCTCATTCAGAAGCAAATTCTCAGCCATCTTTTTTGAATATATATAAGAGGATTGGTGAGCAGCTCTCAGCTTAGAAACGATGGGATTAGTTTCAGAGTCATTCCTAAGATCATTCATGTGAAATGAGTTATTTTCACGCAATTAAAGAATAAGAAATACTGTATTCTTACTTAAGCATTTCCAAAACCTGCTCTAGCGTCTGTTTCAAAGGGTATACTCTTTCCTTGATTTCGTTTTCTATCTCAAAATTGCAATATGCGGATGAAACATAAACCAGTACCTACAAAAGTAAAAGAAATCTGTAACTTTTTTGTAAGTTTTCGTGAAGAAACTCATTGCATGACTCTGACCTTTATTTTATGAATTTCATGACAAAGATTCAGTACATTCCTAGTTCCACACGCATTTGTGTTAACAATTTTTCCTAAATTCCTGCAAAGATGAGCTTAAATTATTCAGCTTTGGGATAAACTTTGCGGACTTTGGTCCGCATTGTTTCCTTACTTTGATGACATTTCCGAGAGATTCAAGTTTGCTGCTAAATGGAAAACCACGGACGCATTCTCAATCAAACGTTTACGATCGTTTTTGTTCAATCCCAATCCAGGTAATTCGACATCACCATTCAAACCAATCACTTTATCAAATGCTTCTGGCTTTTCTTGTTTTAGTTTGTCAAACAGCTTTTGGAGAATTATTAAAATTGACATTAACTATAACTATGAAGTCTATCTAATATTTAACTCAAGTTACCAACCTAATGGTTTTATAGAAAAACTGCAGTACAAACGTCGTTGACTCGTTGCTTACCTGTGAGGTCATTATTTCCTGAAGTCGCTCATTGCATTCTTTACCTTTCTTTTGTCGTATCAACACGTATACGTTTTTTATTCCTGGACATGATCGAAGCAACTTTTCCACTAAAACTTTTCCCGTGAATCCAGTGGCTCCTATAATGAATACACTACGGTTCTCATAGAAATTCTTCACGTTCGCGTTGCTTAAATTCGCGGATGAGTTCGTACTATATTTCATCCTACTTCGAATAAGGATGTGGGATTTTTGTATTGATTTTGAAATATTTCGACAGAGCCTTATATTTAGCATTGTTGGTTTTTAAATGTGATTATAATTTACGTGAATGTTCTTCACTCCTGCAGGTCTAGATTTTAACTGCAAAATAGCTGCGATGCTGCTAGAAGTTGTAATTTTAATTCGTACAGCATTTAACAACGTTTCAAGTTTTAATTGCTCGCGCAATCGTAGACTCAAGTTGCATTATTTTTGGTATTATTTTTAAATGCTTCTGAGGAGGGTGAAACAAGCACTTGCAGCCTATATTTCCCTGTCGTCAACTTATGTCGAATTGAATCATTCTTGAAAATTAGCATAAATTATATGCCTCTGAATAGAATTAACTAAACATAAACATTTATAATGAGAAATACCTTACCGATTTACAATCTGTTTATCAGAATGTAAATAAAAATCAATCAGTTTAAAGTTATCTGTAGTAACTTGCTGGTCAATTGCTAAATCTTGTGGGCGTTTTATATAGTAGCTCACAGATGCATTGAGAATGCCAAAATCAAACACCCACCGAGTTTTAAAATGTAGTCCATGGGACTACAACGATGCACCAGTCACCGCCAATCATGGAGCTGATGGTGAAACTCGCAAAGTATTTAATTAATTCACCTCGCCTCCACATGGGAACCTTAGGTGGCAAGAATATTGTCTATACATGTATACTATAGTCTGTAGTCTATAATGACGTCTACATGTACTGTATTATGCACTATTTAGAATCCTTTATGCTGGTAACTTTCGGATAGTATGTACACTTCTGTCTCTTGACATAGACCTATATACATGTACATACTGTATATAGTAGGGTACTATATACTGTAGACTAACGTCAAATTGGCGATTATAGTCATAATTGACTGTAACGACACTGCGGCATTTACGCGCATTGCAAAGCTTCCACGTAAACTTTCTTTAGTCTCTGCTTCCGTTATTTTATTCTGAAATGTTCAAAAATAAGACTTTAAAAATGTTGTAGTTTTACATAGTGGACACTGTATTTTCCAAAATCACTTGATGTGTTTTCACACATGTTCTCTAATTTTAAACTACCTGTAGCCTCATCCTTGAATTGTTTAATTTACATATATGAGTATAGGTACAGTATCATTTGCAACCTTCAAACACTTCAAACGATGTATTTATCGCAAAGTTTAAGAGAAATGTGGGAAATTGATGAAATGCCGCATTAACCTCAATTAAAATCATGTTTTAGCAGCTCATTTCTTGACCAATGGGACGTTCAGATACCCGTCTACAAGACATGTTTTATTTGCGTTATAAATAGCAAAGATAAATTGAGCCAAATGAGCAGCATATAGTAGTTATTGCTGTTAGTTGAAGGTACTTGTAGGTTTTATATTTTCTGAAAAATATAAAAAAATTAAATTAACGTTCATATAGACGAACGAACGTTCACTTAAAGTAATTGATACACTTTTTAACTGCCATGGCATCAAAACAAGAAAATCTCGTTATTTTCTGAGCGGTGCTCATTACATTAGAATTTGCGTGAGTATCATACAATTGTTTAAGTATATTCATGGCCAACAAGTTTATCGATAAAATCGAATGATGATAACATACTTTTGCATATTTAATCGTGCGATCGGTAGCTTTGTTAAATCTTCCTTGAGGCAAAAGGATTTCACTCCCAGACAGTTGTCCTCGATATATTCTGGCCATTGCAGATGGCGCAAATCAAAGTTGAATTCCTGCCAACAAAGATATATTGTACATTACATTTTGATCAAATGACATAAAGGATAAATTTGGTTGAAATGACTCGCCTGTTTATCACTCTTATTCATCTCATCCCACATTTCATACGTTTTGCGGTTGTCACATCTTAATCCTTTACCGCGAATGGTTCCCAGAGAAATAAGAACCTTTTGGGCTTTCAGTTGTTTGTTCCTCCATCTAACGTAAGAGAACGCGGTAACGATTAATTTTCGGCTTACACATACATGTATGCATATTTCAGCTGAAATTTATATAGTGTTCAATATTCATGTATTTGCTAAACAAGCGAATTTTATATTCACTGTTATGATTTTTTTTCATATTAAGCTACATTTTTGTTAAATATTGCGACTGCTTCAGAGATTATTTAAAGAATGTTTCACTACAATGAATTGTCAAGCATTCATCAAATGTTTCGGGTTTCTCTAAATGCATGTACACGTTTGCTTACTCTGGTTTCTTTCCTGTTATCCATAAAAGAGAGTCTGCAAAAACCGCTGGTAAATAATGGACAAACATTGACCAAACTGCAAACTGCATCCTAAAGACCAAATATGAAGCATTAAATTTAATAAAACATATTGCATTATATTTGATTAAAAATATGTACTAACTTTTGTTCTGTGAGTTTTAGTTTTGGATACATGAATACATCGTTGAAAGGGTTCTTCTTTGTACTTGAAAGTACCAAATCTTTAAATTCTGTATGAGTAACTGGGTTAATTGCACCGGAAGTGTAATTAAAGACAGTTATTTTATTTGGTCTGAAACCCGAAATGTTGCGGTATTAAAATTACTATATTATTTCGATAATCTTATTTTTTTCACTCAATAATTAATTTTATTCTTACTTGTATGCTGATGCGTACCATGCTGTCGAAATTATACAATTACTTGAAGTGTCTACGGGAACGATGTCTATTGGTGCTTTTGGTGAACAATGATAAGCCCTGAGCGTCCCTTGGCCTGCCTGTATTTAATTTGAAAATGTGAGCCAAATCATTACTGTATAAGGATCATCATGTAGCTCTTTCAAATCCTTACACAGTTGTTATACAGTACATCCATGATATACAGTAACATGACGTTTACTTACAGATAGCATAAGCCCATTTATCGAAGTGGCATTATCCACCCATCCCTATGAAGATAATTTATTTACTTTTAAAAAATATATGGGATGCTGACATTCATTATTAAAGTCCATTTATACATTTGTTATCGTATGGGAACATTTATTTGGTGCTCAAAAAGTGCTTGCTTGAATTAAAGGACATTCATCATTATTGTTTTGCCAACTTTGGAAATTAAACTCAGAAAAAAATTATTTCTTCCATCTCTATTTATTGAATTTTTAGAGAAGTTGAATTACCAATTAAGGTAGTTTCGCTAGTTTTGAGTCTGTCGTCCGACTTTTTCAATTGGATTATGGGATATGGCTAAATATTCGTCATTATTGTACGTAATCAATGATTAAAGAAATGTTCTTAAATGTTTGCATAGAGTAACAAGTGTATTTTTGGTCTTAGATATCCGATGCCACTTACTGCCATTGGCTCTTTCCATGCAGCGCCTACTAATGAAGGCCTAAAAATGGCGACGGTTAGGTCCTTGCTTTCCTTTAATATCAAAATCTCTGCCAATTTCTTCGAATATAGGTAGGACATAGGATGCTTTTTTTGTAATTTAGCAACAAGGGCTTTCACTTCATTATCACTCCTGATGTTATACAAATGAAAAGGAAAAGGGGAAAAAATGTTTTTATTGTTATTATTTAGTTGAGAATTGAGGTTTTAAAATTTTTATTTTTTTGTCTACTTCTAAACAAATACATGAAACTATAAAATTAGTTTAATAAAGATGTTCAGCCATTTTTTTGCTTTGGTAATGCCTCTGGAACAGTATCAAAACTAAGACATATTTCCAATACATGTACAACGTTCTTCAAAGTAAACCCTATATTCTGTATCCAAAATGATACATGTAATAGGTGTTTAAATTTCAATTATTAATTGAAACGATGGTTTCATCCACTTTTATTCTGTTTTAGGACGAATTTGATAAATGTACGTTATCTAAAAGTCGCGTACTCAAATACAAGCTGCGCGTGCACATTTACGTAGTTTGATAAAGAATAAAAATGTCTTACTTCAATACCTCAAGAACCTGTTGGGGCGTCTCTTTCATAGGATAAACCATTTCCTTAATTTCGTTCGGTGAATAAAGATTGCTAAATGCCGTGGAAACGTATACAAGTGCCTGTTCATATTCAATTCATACAATTCATTATTTTACGAAACTTCAGCGGTGAAAAGTGGTATAATATCATAGCAGCCTTACTTTGATATTAGGCATTTGATGACAAAGATCGAGTATATTCTTAGTTCCGCCTAAATTTGTTTGCACAATTTTTCGGAAATTTCTGGGAAAAAAATAAGAGTAATGGTAGTTAACGGGCATATTAATGCTGCGTGACAAGTCTGTTATTTCTGCTCACCTTGGGTTCATAGCTTCCAGACTTATATTTGCTGCTGAATGGAATACTAAAGAAACGTTTTCCGTTAAACGTTCATAATCCCTTTCATTCATGCCTAATCTAGGCAATTCGATATTCCCATGCACCCCAATCACTTTGGAGATTGCGTTTGGCTCATCTTGTTTTAGTCTATCAAACACCTGAGTTCGACGTTGAAATACACGTTTATACACTGTACATTATAATGGGGAATTTCGTAAAACGTTGTAGACGATATACGATTTCGTTAGAATTGCTCACCTGTGAATTAGTTAGCTCTCGTACACGTTGTTCACATTTTTCGCCTTTCTTGGGACGCACCAACACATAGATGTTTTTAATTCCTGGACATGATCGCAACAACTTTTCAACTAAAGATTTGCCAAGGAATCCAGTAGCTCCAGTTACCAAAACATTTGTGTCCACGTAAAAGTTCCTCACTCTCGATGTTTCATCCGAAAAACTTGAGTTCATGCATGCGCACAATTTTAACCTCGTGTTGCGAAATGTTTGTATTGATGTCCTGATGTTTTGATCGAATATTTTCTTACTGATATGAATCATGGCAGATTTGGATTTTTCTGATGCGCGAATACGATTGTTTTATAACAGTGCTACTTCGCGTAAGAATATAACCATGGAATATCCAAACGACTTTACAAATGAACTGATGTACTTTGTACAATTTATTATTTTAGTTTCTAACGGCACACTTTTCTAATGGGTTTAATATTATGCGTGACGTTGAGTCACGTGAGTGTTGGAAGTCTTTAGATGTTATTTTAAGCACCATGCGCCATAATTATTTTGTTATTAATGATAGACATCCATTTACCGATTGCAATAAAGTTGAACCCCCCGGTCATCTTCATTATATTTTATTTAACGAATATTCATATAAACATGTGATGAAATTTAACCATAGCCCCCCCTTCCCTCCTTTCCCCAATAATACTCTGGCATTTTCATGGATTAGTTGTACGTTGATCTGGAAGAAACATTCCCCAACATTTGTTTCCAGTATATAAGCGAGCTTGTCTTGCCATTTGTTCACTTGAGAAAGTTTTATAATTGCTGCTGACGTAGCTGAGAATATAAATTCAGAAATTAACGTTCTATTTTTTCGATTGGGTTTGGCTTTTCTAGTTGCAATCCTTTAAAAATATTAGAAATTTCTAGCCGTCGAAGATGCACAGTAAAAAAAAATAGATGATTCTAACCTTTGAGAAATAGACAATTATTTGATCCTGACTTTCACATCCCTTCTTCGGTCTTGATTTTGATTATACCTGGTAAAAGATTTGAGCACCGATCTAATAAAAACTTATTTATACTGGCCTATAGTTATAAACTGATAATATTTTTCATATCATAGACATTCTTGTCACTTTCGATTCTTTGACGTTCTTTAAATTTAGTTTTGCTATATTTAATGCGCAAAATGTACGGCTTTATAAGTCGAATATTTTGCGCATGTTTACTGCATACATGTATATCTCGTATGCAGAAATTGATCAAAGTTAAAAATCCAAACCGCATAAAGCTGTATAATGTAATAATGTATAACGTGAACCATGTTGGAGACTGTTTAACGAAATGTGTTTAACTGGGAACGAATTGGCCTGATTTCAACTTGCGTGCTATACAGATTTCAAATTTTGTATTAAGTACGTATATCATTGCAAATTACCGTGATTAAATCATGTTTAGTGTTGCAAATAAAATAGCCCAAGGCCATCATTATTAAACTTGGCTTTATGAGATATTTATAATTAATAGAAAAGAGACTTGAATTATCCTAATATCCAAGTGTATGTATAGTAAATAATGATTCATTCGAGATTACATTCACAATGAAAAATGCTGTATTGGTTGTGAAATCGAGCCATTTTTTAAAATTTGTTAAGAAAATTCTCTGCTACAGTTTGAATTTTCAAATTATTTAATATATACTGTATACTGTATAGTGAAATATTTGCTAAAAGCAATCTTTGATAGCACCAATAAGCTACCTAGTATGGCCTATTCAACGATAAATAATTTGTATACACCATTTCCAACATTCCAACACTTCTCATTTAGTTTATATAAGAAGTATACAAATTAACAAACTTATGCATATTATTTCGAGTGTTTGAAATTATTTTGTCAATCTTCCTGAAGCATTGATAATTTCTGTGACATTCCAAATCTTATATTTGGGAAATCAAAGACGATTAGAAATGGCAGGGGTAAAATATGTATCTTAAAATTAAGCATACATGTATTTTAGTTAGCCAAGTAACTTGTTTTTCAATTTGCAGTTCTTTTTTTTGTTTTAAATAAATCTGTGATAACGGGTCTTATTTGGCTACGTATATATTCAAAAATAAAATTATAATAATTACACACGCTATACCTTTGGAGTATGTCATTAATTATTTTTTTCTTGCAGATGTTTAGACCACGGTGGCGATAGTTTGCGATGCGCAACCGACATTTTCTGGTGATTATTGGTTTGACGATTATTTCATGGGGTGCCATTACATATTATCTATTTCTCCAGGGACCTCAAAGTAAGGTAAGCACCCAGATATGTTTTAACATATTTGATCAACCCATTGATCGTATTTGTTTTTCTTAAGTTCGATTCTATCAAATATTCAAACATAAGGAAGTAGGAAAGACGATTTTTTTATGACAGTAATCGTCTGAATACAGAATAATATCTGAAAGTGTTTCTCAAAAATCCTAAATACAATTGGAAATTTCCCATGATTCCAAAGTTATAACGAAAACCTATATTTGAGATAACTTCGGCTTCATTAAATATACATGTATATCGGATTAGCGTTATAATGCAATTGTTCGAGAATTCCTAATAATATTGCGACAACAAATATATGCTATAGTCTGATCATATGCAAATCGTGTTGTTGATTTGTATTTGTAGTTCTAAGACAATGTCGTTATGTTTCCCCTGAAAAGTGAACGCTCGATGCTTCTACGTGCAATTCAAATGCTTCGTTAATTCCATGTTGTAATTACCACTTAGGAAACTTTAGCTAATTGATTGCCCCTTGAATGGGCGCTAGCGCAGTATCAGTGGTAGACAATGGCCGTATGTTATCCTCTGCGACTGACAGTTGTAGGGATTTCTCCTAATTGCAACGTACGCATCCCAATTGTGTCTGCTAGTTCCACAACAAAGAACTTTGAATTGTTGGCCAGAAAATCGATTATGGAAACGCTCGACAGAGCCAACGAAATGGATATATTAAATTGAAAGAGACGTCGAACAGCATGTAGAAGTTATTCGCTCTTGAAGACTCAGTGCTTGATATTTATTTAAAGTAAAGCTAGAGTTTATCTTTTATATATTTTACAAATTATCAAATATAATAACATTCCTAAATGACAAGTAGCATAAACTTCATTTCTTGCATTTTTCATCTGCCATATACATGTTCAATATGTGTTATATTACCCTATACATACATATACATGTATATGTACACTGTATGTAAACTGGACTATACTTAGGGAGACCTTTTAAGTCAAAATCATCAATGCTATGTAAGTAGTTAAAGCGATATTTTTGTAACATTTTAGATTTTCCCTTTTATTAAAAAATCCAAAAACAGTATGGCATATTTGATTTTGTCTACAGGTATGATTTCTTGCCATAAATAACGAGAAGATTTAAAAGATTTTACAAAAAATATCAGCGAAAAGGCGGACGAATCGGTCTCAACAGGAAAAATACATTTAGCTATCATAATCAGTTCATTAACCAATAGATAACTTTCACAATCAGACGACGCGTGCTGGCTCCGCCTAGATCAGACATGTTGGGGTACTTCATAATTTTACTGTGGCAAAAATATGATTGCCTTCGCTATAGATAAATTTGCACGTGCAGGCGCATTCGTTCCATATATCATTTTGCATTATTCTCTTATTTATTTAGAAATAAACGAGAAAATTCATACAATTTTTGATTTGTAGCGGCAAAACAGCTTCAAAATATCTACTTTCGGATCAAAAATCTATTCATGGGTAAGTGATAGTATCTAATGGGGCATTTTCTTAGTCTTAATTTAGAATGCTAAGGGCCACGATTCTCAGATTCATATACCCCCACAACACGCCCACAATGTAAATCGAGCCACATTTAGCCACGCCCACGAGCTGCGTGACGTCACGTGCAAGTCATCTACTGCAGAATGTGTCGAACGGAACGCTCCGAAACACGTGTTCCTATAATTTTCTCAATGATTTAGGTTGTATAATTTGCAAAGCCTACACACATTCGTGCAGATGTTTTGACATCCGCTGAACTTCTTTGTCGCCCACCATACTTCTTGGTTTCCCGTTTCTCTTAACCGAGCGAGGATTTTCCAACAGTTATGTATCGTCAATTAATGGCCTGTCAGAATGCTCATTACTGGCAATTTTCGCCAATTAATTTAATTTATACATACATACATGCATATACCTCTTTTTCTCTTTCCCAAGGGCAGTTCGTCCATGGTAAGAACTGTATTTTTTTGTGAGTCTGCATCTTAAAACATATTTTTAATAGCCAGCTATTATATCGAAGAATTGCCGCGGGATTCGTGTAGGCCAACCGCAAACCAGTAAATACAAAAGTATACTCGGATTAATAAATACACGCAGCCATCGTCGAGCCATTCGGTCAATTTTCCATCCCAAAGGTATTCGATCGCCATCTTGACTTTGGCAAGTGAGATCGTAAAAGTAAAGAGGAAGGTCGATAACGACTGGCCAACCTCCGCGAAAGAATTTTGCGCAAAAGCATCTGTTTTATTATTAAAAACCAGTTGTTTCGAATAAATTAAAGGGCGACCACCGAGCTCATATTTTATGCATTGGTTTATGAACAAAGGGAGATAAGAGCGATAAAACGCCGAATGGATCCGAGCATTTTTACGACGGCGTTTCATTGGCAATTTGTCATTCGTGATGACTCTCGCGTTTCTGTTTAAGCATTCCGACTGCCCACGAGTGAATTGCCATTTTGGAGAACGCGAGAGTTCAACCCTAAACACGGATCATGAAAAGCATCGCGGTTGTGGTCAATGGCACTGATGTGAATAACACGGGCTGAAGAAGCGCGCGTGCATGACCATCGAACCCTGCAGGAGTTAGCTACACTGCGCAACGGCGTCTTAAGAAAATGCTCGGAAATACACGTAAATTGCGACCACACACGGCGCCCGTTTCCATAAACAAAACTGGAGCTTTCTGCTTAAATAAACACCGACCAGAATTATGTTCGACAAAAAACACTAAATTGGGAGAAGACAGAAAGAAAAGTCGTTGGGAATTTGCGTGGCCTCCTTTCGACAATTTATCAAACAATTTAGACTCGCGTAACGATGTCAAAACAACGTCTGACAATTTAGGAGATAAGCCAAGTGATGGGAAGCCAGAGACATTCACTCCGAGTCTCGAAAGTAATGTTTCGCTAACTAACTAGATTTACCGAGACTGACGGGTTGACGCTCCGATTAGTCATTAGCTCATTGACGAGTTAAGGTAGGTTTTCCTAGGAGCGCAACGTGAAACGCTGCTCTGCCAACAGGAAAACGCTTTTTACTTGAAACCTGAAACTTCAATGAGTTGTTCTCCTAGAGGGGGAATTGCGATGTGCGTCAGCGCAAAACATCTGG
>JAQGAO010004434.1:0-15164 GCA_034697705.1 Ommatoiulus sabulosus
TGTCATTGGTCAGGGAATTTTCTTTCAAACCTGGAAAAGTCAGGGAAGTTGAATATGAAATTTCTGGGGGAACCCTGCATAATAAACCTGCCCTACACTTAAGTTTGTAAGGGGTCCGCCAGATTGTTTAAATATTGCAAGGGGTCCATGATGATGAAAAGGTTAAGAACCCCTGCTGTATACGGAGGAAGAGTTCATTTTGGTCTTTTAAAACTGGGTGGTTTGGTATTCTGTTAGGGGAAATTCCTTGTTTTATTAAAAACGGTGAATTTGTACAGTTAGTTTATTGGTACAAGTAGTTCATTATCTCAGTAATATTTTGGTAAATATACATTGTGGGTATGTATTTTGCATCAAAAGTAGCAGTCACTAAACATATGGACATGCACAAATTCCTGAAAGCATCAATAACTCAACATGCATATGCTCTTCATCACAAGGAAATCATTGAGGTGACAACTGCAGGTATTAAGGCAACCAAACTTCAGGCGAAAGCAACCATGTTAACAATTAAAAGTATGAATGATTGGTTAAAATCAGATTTTGAAAATCTGTAGGCAATTCGCCAAATTTAATTTTGTTTGGTCTGTTTTACTTACAGTTATAATATTCATTAGGTCTGTGGTTCTCCTTATGTAATTTCATTTCATTTGTTTAAATTAATGCTATAATATTCTGCAGGTCTGTGGTTCACTAAAGGTAATATTTTCATTGTAAAAATTGATAAAGAACATATTACAAATTGCTTAATGTAATCAACAAGCTGTTTTCGAAATTGGACGGGACATGGGGGGAGGGGGAGAATTCACATAAACAGGACAAGGGCGGACAGGGGGTCTAAAAACCCGGAAAAATACAGGACGTCCTTTATGGATGATCCCTAAGCCCAATTCCCTAGCTTCATCAGATTCATCCGTATAGTGTCCGCCATGTTGTTTATTCTAAAAATCCGAGGTTATAACCCTGCTTAATGGCTGGGTTAAACTTTCCATTTTTTCCCTAACCCGTGCAATACAACGGTATGATAACCTATAGAGTTACACAGTATGTTAACCCTAGGTTTTTCTTAATTTAGAAAAAGCTTTCTTCTATTTTTCACACGTTTTCAGCGCCATTTTAAAAAGAAAGCCCTCAAAACCACAAAATTCATTTCGTAGCTATAATTGAATGTTGCAGAAACCATGAATCCATCTTCGTTTATTTCCTCGCCATGCATGGCCTGCAACTCAAAGCAACGGATTTTGTCCGTTCAGCGTTGCAATAAAATGCTGCGTGTACTGTAGCCATTTTTCTACAGGGGGGAGAGATGGCGAAAGGGCAGAAAAAAAGGATGTTAATTCGGCTGCTGGGTCGCCATTGATTGCGGGATTTGTCGCTGGGGGGACCCGGACACGCTTTTACAAGCACCTTATCGTGGCGATCCACGCTGTAGCGACGTATTGTTACGTCATAATCAGGCTGCATGCTCGCAGCCGTGTACGACAACGTCCTTGTTCGCTCTGCAGAAAGTGGAGCGCAGAAAAGAAGACATCAAAAGCCATTAGCCGAGCATTACTATCGGCCATCATCAGAAGCCATAATGTACTGCTAAGGTTAGTCGTGTGGTTAAGACGATAATTGGCGAACCAATCCTCCTAAGACTCGCGCTTCGGCAAGGTCTGCGAACCGAGATACTGCCTTATTGGACAATGAAGGAGGGAAGGACACGCGAATCGATGTTCGTCCGAGGGGATTTCGACGAGGGACAATGCCGCTATCTGGAAGACTACAGACGCGACAACTCATTTCCGCCAGGGGTCCTCTATATACATGTAGCTAGCTCCGCAGGTTCAGCGAGGCACGGGTTATATACAGTAGCTGCAGGATTGGTCATTCGGACACAACTTATTTTTTAGTAATGGATTAATCATATAAAATGTTCTCGCAATTTAAAACAAAACAAAACAAAAAACGCAGCCACGAGTAATTCACCACGCTTAAAGACGTGCCAAATTGTTTGCGAAGTGCTCTAACACGAAAACTATGCAACACGTAAACAACGTGTTTTTAATTTCTTTGTTCGAGTTTTCCGAAAGATTACTTGGCACTACACAAACGTGATATGTTTGAACAGAATCCAAAAACTTCGTGTCGAAGGATTCTGTATACTTGTACGTTAAAAAATATTCCAAATAGAAGCTCATAGTGTATCCTACATGTATGTTTGATGAAGCGAGCACAAAGAATGCTTATCGCAGGCGCTTACCAATCGGCGTAGGCTAGCGCCACCAAGCGGGATAAGAATGCGGCATGCTTTTTAAATGAGGGCGCACACAAAGAAGGCTCTTAGCTTAGCCGTGCCAGGCTGAGCTTACAAGAAGCGCTAATAAGATTCTTGACAGATCACTGTTGGTCAAAAGTGTAGCCGTGCACATATGTACCGTAAAAACGTGTCCTACACTCATCAGGAGATGCTAATGTGCACGTGCAAGGTTTTACGCGGAATGTTTAACCTAGCACAACGCGTGCAGTGGCGCCACCAAGCACACTAACCATCACGCTGATATCATCGTTCATTGTGCGCCCCAAAGCTGGAAACCAGAAGCTGAAAACAAGCTGAAAGGAGCACGTCGAAAGTAAGCATTCTTTGTGCTCGCACCCTATAATTCTTCAGTAGCGTCTTCAGTGACGCAAAGTTTGTCTGAGTATACCTATTATCTCCACGCTGCAGCAATTGTTACGCAAAGTACGGGCGTCGATTCAAGGTTGAGACATTTTCTGTTACGCAACAATCATATATCGACATAATAGAAACCTATTAAAAGTATATCCACATTTTAACTCTACATTATACATAACGGGTATAATATGTGCTATCGTGGCGATGGTCAACATGCCAGACTTCGCGAACCAAGAATTAAATCTAAGCCTATTTTGGGTGTATTCACTTAACTAGACAATAAAAAATAATGAAGCTATTTAATGTATACACGTCCCCATTGAGCCTAATTGCTATATGTATGCAATTTGAATTAATTGCACGGGTATCTAAATTGAAACGACCGAAAATAAAATAGATGAGTATTAAGACAAACACGCAGTTTAGCGAAATTATAATTTTAATATACTCAAACGGTTTATTTTTGCAATTAAAAGAGAACGAGGGAAATTATATCGTCGTGGGCCTATAATGAACTGTTGTAACTGCTTTAAACAATAGCGACATAACAACAACTTCCAAATTAAAAATAAAACGCCTCTTTTATTTTTGGACATTGTTTGCCAACATCCTTTCATTTTTCAACAACAACCATATATTGCCCATACAACATTGCTCAGTAATATAAACGTTAATTTACAAAACCTCTATTCCTGGGCAAACCAACTATACAACGTTCACCGACTTAGTTTTGCAACCAAACGCGTGATTAATGTTAGTTTGGCATTGATATATATAGATCATATATTTATATAAAATCAGAAATTACGGAAAATGCTACCAAATATTTTTGAAAATGTGGCCAAACCATCAAAATTTAGGAAATTCGGAGATATGCTTTTAATACTAAAAAAAACTGGAAGCCAAAGAATGAATTTTAAAATCACAGAAAATTCCCCTGCATCTTTTCATAAAAAAAAAATATATTATCAAACCGTGTTATGTATTAATAAAATTCAACAAATTCGGTTTACAAGTACACATCTCCTCCGTATACTCAGACTGATGCAATATCGCTTTTTTCAGCAATTCAAAAACATCTAAATATTTAGTATCCTATGTGTAATTAATGCCCATATGTATTTAATTGCCCATGTGTGCTAAAATTGGAAGAATATACATGTAACTATACCATACTCGTATTTTAACAAATAAGACTTACAAAATGCATATACAGTATTCTATAGTTCCGAGGATGAACGTTACATGCAATTCGAACAAAAAGTAAAAGAAATTGTGCGATTAAAGCCATCTTTTGTTTCATGTTTCATTTTAAAAATACTTTAAAATTTGCTATTTTTTTTCTTCTCCTTAAACAATTGAAAGTTATTTTTGCATAAAACAATATTTTTAGAAAATTGATGTTCATCGATCTTTTAAAATGTACGCAGAAGCTAGGACGTCGCGTCGTATACTGTATATAAGGGTAAGTATAGCATAGGTGAACTTCAGTGCCCAACACAGGGAGGTTTTCCGTTATTACGTTATTTGGGAGTTGGCTAAACAATAAAGTAAATGAAATGTGCTACACTCGAGCGATTTTTGCCCGAAGTTCAACGAGTGTGTTAGCATTATGGCAAATATGCGGTTTGCAATAAAATGATTCGAAGGGGGTGGAAAACCTGCAAATGGTTAAAGGTTAATGCACAGGAAAAACGGTTGAAATTTAAGTATAAAAGTGGCGAAGGTAGGGCTATATCATAAATTAGCGGCTTCATGCCTCGTGCGCCTTGTTTTCGGCAAGCTCCACCAGGGGTCCTATTTTAATCGTATACGATTAAAGCTCGTGAATCCGAAAACAACGCATGGAACTATGGTCAGGAGGAATTTTACACGTTGATTTTTATCAGATTTTTTTAAAATTTCAGGTTCACCGTGCATGCTAAGTTATCTTTTCGCGGCAACAACTTCATATTTAAGAATGGCTGATCAGGTTGTTCGCCAAAAATCCAAGAATTAAGCAATGCGATATCAGATACTTGGTCGAAGGAGCGTTTTCTATAAACGCAGAACGAGTTAATCGTAATTGTATATACAAAAAATACACGAGCCATGGACCTGGACAATCGTCATAAATAGACGATTTAACTCTTTCGTGACTCAAAACTTCGTATATTTGGTTATACTTTGTTGTAAATCGGGGAGAAAAAACTGTCGTTTAATAACATTAAGATTTCTGCACACGTAGTTAAATAAATTGTAAATAATTAGAAAAATGTACTGTATAACATTTTACAGAACTGTCGTATACTTTGGGAAAAAAATCCCCAAAATAGCACCTATAAGGTGGTGAAAATGCCGTTGTATTAGTATAGGGTGGTATAGCTAGCCTACACCGATTTTCATACTTCACTCATCGGTAATTTAAGCCACAACATCTCGAGAAGATGGCGCGAGTCACCGATGACCTCATCGGAGAATAATAGCTGACCAGCGCCGACCAATATTATCCGTGGAGAAATCGCTAAATATGGATCCGAATGATCCGAGTAAAAGAGGAAGGAACCACCGTCAAATAAACCCGATTCTCAAAGAGTCATCCATCACTGAACCCCAGCAATTGAACAAAGGCCGAGTGGACGATCGCTGAATTTCAAGCAGGCAAAAGGCGCTGATTTTATTATCAAAAATTCACAGCTGGATTTCATTTGAATTTGATTTAGCCTCTTTTGTAAAATTGGGCGACCACGCCTCCCATTTCGGATGACGTTAAGAGTTGGCGTTACGCGTCCTCCGGTTGACATCATTGGCAGATGCGACAAAAGCAAACCCCCATTTCACGTAACGCCATTTTGGCATTGACTCAATGCGGACAACAATGGCGCTGCTGCTGTCGTCTGCAGCAGGTGTAGTCCACCAGCAAAAAATCCCACTTTTAAATAACGAGCTGACGAGTAGATGGCGCTGCGATTAGGCACGTGATAGCTTTAATACTTCCCGAAAGCAGGAGCGTCACCCTTCGACTGCAATCGATGGAGAGATCAGCCTATAGTTGCACGGTGGCCACTCATAAATTATCAGCTAATTCGTAAATGCGTTCTGTTATACTCTGTATGTCATTTACATTCTGTCCAGAGTAAGGTATACCATTCCAAAACCTATACACGACGACATCATCGTGTCAAGTGTTTCAACATTGTCGTCTGAAAACAAATTTACACGAACAACTCTGCATTATGCACTACGCACGTTTACATGTACAGGTATATACTTGTACAAAATCCATATGCCATATCTTATTAGATTTGTTCATTTTTTAACACGTCACTACCTGGCATCTCTCACGTACTGGAACATTTCATCTTGGTTTCCATTAGTTATTACGTGTATACTGTATATTACTATTAGGAATTTTTCCTAATGGTATAAATAAGATGATGTTGTTAATTATCAATTTTTTTTAAGTTAAATGGACACGCTGATTAAAAACATCTAAAACTTTTTTTTTTTAAGATAATTTCAGGATTTCCCCAGAAATGGAAAAATCTATGACAATGTCTAAAATTGTCATTTTTCAAAATCGATACAAGAAAATATTTTGCAAAATTTACTAAGACAATTTTGCAAATGAACATAGAAAATATTAAAAAAAAAATTGCATGAAATTTTGTTGAAAATTTGGCAATTTTGTATTAGGAAAATATTAAAAAATTGTAATTGGAAAACGTGGAAAATTTTGCAAATTTCTATTTGCAAATTTTTTTCAAATGTAGAAACACTAATTTTCGATCGCAACAACACGTCTACGTTTTCCAGGTATGGGGGTATACCCTGAATTTACTTTTTTAAATGAACTACCGTAACAATCAAAATAACGTGTGAACATATTTTGACTTTAATTGACATTTTTGGTAGTTTGATTCCCCGTTTCCCCCTTTTGTAAAGCCGTTTATTACATCAAACCGTTTCTCACTTTTGTCTTTCGAAATGAGTACGGTATTCTACATAACAGTAGGTCAGCTAATTGACAAAACCAGTAGTGCATAAAGTAATTTTTAGGCAAAATGTTGGCACTGGGTCAATGCATCAACGACGAAAAACCTTCAAATTTTATGTGTTGCCATTAAAAGAAGACAGGTAATTTTACGTTTCTGTAAACTGCTGAGTTCCCCCAGTTTTAGGCCTAACACCCATCATATATCCCGAGAAGTTCTAAAATGGCATTATTATTCAAGCGTCGTACATATACCCTCATCCAGATTTCTCTTAATTTTTTCCCCCAATGTTTTTTGTTTTCTTATTTTTGAGACTTTTCAACGAAGACTAATAAAAAAAGAAGCCCAAAAACTGGTTTTTGAAAAACGGAGAAATATGTTTGCTTTATTATCTAATCGCGTATCGCGTACCGTAAATCATTTCCATTGCCGTCGCAATGTTCCGCATCAAAAAAGTAGATCCTGTTCGTCCTAGGAGCGTCGTAATGTCAAAGTCACTGCTTTTTTATGTTGGTGAAATCGTTTTTAAAAGACAAAGACTGTTTGTCTTTTTTACGCTTAACTTTCTTATAGTACATATATCAGCTAGTGATGTAATGAGTATCTTAAAGAGTGTCGTAAACATGGATGGCTGGACATGTACATGTACGTTCAAAAGTCGTTTAAAAAAAACTCGGTTTTTTAACGAAATTTAAAGACAGGACATGCGTTTCAAAAATACGATCTTAACACTATATACACGATTCGAATTTTCTCAATAAAAATTAAACTGATTTTGTACTTAAGCAATTTTATAGTTAAACGTTGCCGTTCGATGCATCCTGTTGTATTTGTACATGTATGACTGGATTGTGTAAATGTGAATTTCAAGTGTTGACGCGCAGACAAACACTCTTCTAAACCTTAAAGGAATATACATTATACAGCATATATGTACTCACCGAGGAAACTTAACGAAACTGGAAGTGGAAACACCTAATTCGGAAAGCTAACTTGCATTCCAGTTTAGGAAATCAAGTTTTGTTTTAAGTTTCCTCGATGTGTTCCCAACTTTAAAGATAGAATGACATTCCCAGTTTAAAAGTTGTAGATCGAAGTTTAAAAATTGTTATACATGTATACGAGACGAAGCCCAACATTGGAGTATAGTTTGATATGGTGTATTGTAAAAGGGAGAAAAAAATGAAAATATAGAAATATTTAAAAATGAAATTAAAAATGCTTTTCCCCACATCATTGACAGTATAAACAAATTTTCGATATAAGTATAAAGGTAAAAAGAAAGTTTCAAATAAATTAAAAACCTGAAATTATTATTTTTTTTTTTCAAAGTATAGTTAAAAAAAAAACTAGAGCTTTAAATGAAGCCAGTTGTATCCAAACTTGGAGAAGAACGTAATATTTTTTTTCAAAAACCTTCGCATAATGTCAGCTTAATCGACACTCGACCTGTTCAATCGCAGATTAAACCAGACCAAACCAAACCATCGAATCTGGTATATACATTGTCTTAGCTATTTTTTCCCCTGGATTTCGTTGTTCGCATTTTTATCGCTAAAATTGCATATGTAAACACGACTGGGTGAAACGGCAACATTTAGGGATGGAGAAAAAGGCAAAATGCATATCTTTAGCGGGATTCACTATATACGAGAATGTGATCCCACTTGACGCACCAAACAGGGGAAAAAACGCATTCATATCTCGAAATTGAATTCGGTTTTCTGCATATATATATCTTCAGCGTATTTACCGATATACGCAGCATACGTTTTTTTTTTCTTCTATATATGAAAAAAATCAATACAAAGTTGATTCTTTTGAAAAATGGAAATATTACATCGAATTCGGAGTCGATTTATTCCGTTGCCTTATCTGCGGACCTAGATTCAAAACGTGTTTATACAGGGGACTTAAGATGATTTTATGTCTTAAAGTCATGGCTTCTCATCTAGGGCGCATTATCCTCCAGCGAATATATAATAAAATGACCTTCTGCACTTTACACCGCTGGTAAACATTGCATTTTCTGTCACACTTATCATCGCGATGCGAGCTAAAGTAGACGAATTTCGTGTCTTTTTCCATCTACGCTTTTTTACATATGTACACCGTGTAGAGAGAGATGCCGATAAATCCTCTCTCAACATTTCATAACGGTGATCTATGGTACACATCCCGAACATCGCGCCATCAAAAAGAAAATATCTATTAACATAGGCTTACACGTAAATGCCATTATCCGAGCGGAGAGAAAAACACATAAAGGGTCAACATTGAAGATACGACCTTTTTTACGCGCTGTTTCAACAACGCTCCGTGTCAAATTACGCCAAACTTAAAATTTACGAAACATCCAAAAGTTCCCTGAAACCGAGAAGGAAATGTTTGCGAGAAACCGATGAAAATACATTAAACGTGTCATTTGACGACATATATGCTTATATATGACATTTCGAATTTCGAACTATTCTATAAAATTGGTAAGCGATATTTACCATGTAAATAACGTGTTTGAAACAGTAGGCTATACACGATATCTAATACTATTATTATAGCTGTTCCAAATGAGAGTGTCTTTAACATGCCGAACATGAAATAACATTACGAATGCGGGTTTATTTGACATAACATTATGTAATATTATGTCATACATTTAAAAACTGTTTCTGTACACTGTATACTTTTAAACGTGCATATTTATATACTGTACAAAGAACATTTCTATGCGGGTGGTCGAGCTTTCCTGTAATGTAGCGGTGTTATGCATGGGTGCAAACATACGAGAAGCCTATAGAAGTCATTCGTTGAGTGGCGATCGATAACTAAATGTTGCGAATGGTTAAACTAATATTTCGACGCCTTAAATTAAGAGATAATTTGATAATTTAAGAGATAGGACCTAAAAGCCCTTAAAAAAGAGTCTCGGGGCCATATGTTTTGGGCACCATTAAATTCAGCGCTCCACGGGTCCTATACTGTATGTCCCCATTGTCTGATTTTTATTTTTGCACCCATTCTGGTGATTTGGGCACTGGTCCATCCTTGCTGTACCACCCTGTATTATAAGTGCTGAATTCCTGCATTCTAGATATATTCAGTTTCAATTTATAAGCAAAAATTTGGAAATATTAAAAATTTAAGTAAACGAAATTGAATATCTGTTTTATTTTAATAGCATGTTATTTGGCTCGCATATAGTGTTATATATGACCAACACTCTTAATTTATATGTAGGTACATGGATATAATGTATAATGTATTCTGTTATTTTTCCAATATTTATTTCAAATGTTGAAAATCACGTGTTATTATTGTAGTATTAACATAGAAAACATAATACCGCGATACAAGACACGATAGCGCAAATATAGGTTCAGTTAAACTTTGTTATACATGTAATAAGAACTTCACGTTTCCATTGGATGGGCGTGTTTTCGGAACTTAAAATGTTAAATTTACCAAAACGTATACACGAGTACAATTGACCTAAATGAATTATCTATATCGTAATTTATGCGTCCTATCACGCAGGTTGCTGCTTTAAACTTTTCCTAATTAGCAGATTTCAAATTCCTAATTAATCTTAAATGCATTAAATGAACGCTAATCGAGACCAATAAACCAGATGGGTTGGAAAATATTTCGACCCAATAACGGGCGGCTACTTATCGGAAACAGGCCACGGCCTATAGCTAGCTCCAATCGTTTAATTATGAAATAACCATTTCTGAAACAAGAAATCGCAACGTCGTCTGTCATCGATTCCTTTTCCATACGATATACGCATTTTCGATTACCATAGATGACATATTTCGATAGATTATGGACCGAAAATGTGCGCAGATTCAATTCTTTCGTCGAAATTCGCGCAATAACCGTTAAAAACTAGCTTTAATTGTGGCATTTAAACCTTGGCGCCATCTAACGACTAAAATGAAAAACAGAAATTGAACGAATGTGAATGGTGATTCAAACGTTAGCAAAAAAAAAGGTCATAGTCGAGCAATCGCAAAATCTAACATCGTTAACGACTTCATTCTATAAATTATGAATATTTCATAATGAGGGTAAATTTAAGGTTGAATATTTTCTTTTCATTGTCAGTGAATCTGGCCTTGGCAACAACGACAACAACGTATAAACAGAATATTATCGAGCGTTTCATTTCAATATATTTTTCAAATATAAGCGATTTTAATGGGATGATAGCATAAACCGAGCGGAAAATTGACAACACATTAAAATAAAACCAAAGTGCTATAGGATATCTATCATAAAAGTGATGAAACGTTGTTGATGAATACCTCCCCGTGTGAAAAGAGGATCCTACGTGCACCTCAAAATTGGCACGGGACTCCTCGACTGTCAAAAGTGCCATTCGTAAATCGTCTGTCGATCTGTGTGCACTATAGTATAATCATGATAATTCATGATGTCGTATCAGGATTCATCGCAACAATTTTGAAGCTTTGCTATATGCTAAGGGTGCGAGCACAAAGAATGCAACCTTAAATTTACCCTCATTATGATTGTGGAGGCGCTACTAGCGCCACCAAGCGGAATAAGAATGCGGATTGCTTTTTAAATGAGGGCGCGCACACAAAAAAAGCTTAGACTATTAACAGAGTGGCACACAGATCACTATTTGTCAAAAGTGTAGCCATGCACATATGTAGGTCTACCGTAAAAACGTGTCCTGCGCTCATCATGAGATGATAATGCGCATGTGCGAGCTTTTATGCGGAATGTTCCACCTAGCACAACGCATGCAGTGGCGCCACCAAGCACACTGACCATCACGCTGATATCAGCGTTCATTGTGCACCCCAAGCCGAAAGTAAACTTTCTTTGTGTTCGCACCCTATGGTCATATACATGTAAACGATTTTTAATGAGATTATCAAAATCGTCTTTACAACCCTTTAGTGAGTTCATACACAAGAATAGTTGATTGGAAATTTTCAATGAGTTGTCCCTGCGTTCATCATGACAACCGGATTAGGCACCATACTTACAAAGCATCCTAATAATAGCCTTTCGCGCCGAAGGCTTTCCTTCGTGTTGTAATGCTGAACAGTCATTGGAGCGAGCTGCGGATTTCCTCAAAGTTATGCCAATTTTGATATACAGGATCACGATGATCGTCATTGGAATAAAGAAAAAAGCGAGAGATGAGAAGCAGAGTAGCGGCCGGAAGTGCTGATTATCCTTGGGGTCGGTTGGCATCATGCAGAAGGCAGACTCCTCCAGATAATGATTGGAACCTAGAATGTCAAGAAACAATTAAGCTTGATGGGAAATATTTTTATTTAAACCAGTGCGTTCATTTCCCATCTTTTTAAATAAAAGATAATCCATGTATGGATAACTGGAATACAATGCTGCGTCAAATTCGTATACTCACGTTGACAGTAGAATGCACGAAACTTTGCATATACAGCAGTCGTTTTGGTTATAACCGAAACGACTGAAAATAATCAAAGAATGTGGTATCTATTAAGGTTACAGACTGATATGTTGCATAAAACTGAAGTGTATGGCGACTAATAAATAATACGAGAAAAGTTTAAGCATAGTGGCGTCGTTAAAAATTAAGTCGTCACCCAATTTCATATACATGCAACCAGCCACTAGAAGAAATGGAGAAAATTCGTATATAAATTGACATAGTCAGTTTTTTTTACTAGAATTTCGTTTTGCGCATTATTAACTTCATTATTAACTGCCTTAGAACTTCATCCACGAAGCCGCCATTGGCACTTTTAAGATCATTTTATATTACATAATGAATATTCTCCATTTCTTCCTGTGCCGGTAATTTTTTTTAAAAAAAAATGCCCTGTTATTGTCTATATCCAGGGTTTATCCAGAATAATTTCGAAAGTTTGTTGAACTTTTGAAGATCGCCCGATATTTTCAAAACTCTTGAAATCTTATGAATCGTTCGAAAATGTTAGACCTGCTCGAAAATGTGTATTTCATTTGAAATGTTTTGGCTCGTTCGAAATTTTGTGGCTTGTTCGAAATTTAGCGGCGTTAAAACATTTGCGAAATTTAACAAGATAAAGTTCTAATACGAGATGATTTAAGTGCTAAATAGGTTCCTGCTGTCTCATCAATATTCGATTTTACCTCAACTAACACCTCAACTAAACCTCCAGTTATTGCATGAGTAACTCCATAGCTAGTCGCCATGACACTTTGGTGGTTATCAGAAAAAGTTCTAATACGAGATGATTTAAGAACTAAACAGGTTTCTGCTATCTCATTAATATTCGATTTTACCTCAACTAACACCTCAACTAAACCTCCAGTTATCCATGCATGAGCAACTCCATAGCCAGTCGCCATGACACTTTCGTGGCATGATGTTTTTAACAGACGTTTCACTGGGTTGAACACGTATCTCAGCATGGTACCGTGATCACATAAGCAAGACATAACTCGAATGGTTTTGAATAACTGTAATCATACCATTACCTCTTGGAAAATCTATGTAGTGCACTGAAGTGAGTGCTGCGTAGGGTGTGGCTATTATGGCTGCAATTACCCAATTGGCAGCAATAACTTTTGTGACCCTGGGAAGGCTGGAAGTTGTCTGTGACAAAAGTGGATGGCAAATGGCGATATAACGTTCTATCGTGAAGGCAACGATAGTTAATACAGAGGCGTAGTTGGTCATTTCAGAGATGAGGGCACGTGCCCGACACATCACTTCACCTAGCATCCATGGATACTGTTGCCAAAATAGCTGCAAGTCGTAGGGAAGACCTGTAAAAAATTAATGAAGCCAAATTAATTTGCTGACCATAGGGATAAGCATGAAATATTAAAAGATATAAGAAATATTAAGTATATACATGTATATATTAAGTAATATAACTAATAAATTATAAGAACTATTAAAAAAAACTGGCATTAAGATACGCGGAACCGTATGCGGCTGCCACTTACAGTATATCATCTGCATCTCAAAGTTACCATAGAAACCATCTTATAATCATATGCCTTGTGAAATATTATCTTTTCTCAGTATCCTAAGGAATGGAAACGTACCATATTCCTGTTACTTTCAATAGATAACTTTCACGAGCAGACGACAATCAGATAACGCGGTCTTGCCCCGCCCAGATCAGGCCTAGTGAGGAACATCAAAGTATACTGGCACAAGATGTTAAGGTATACAGTTACAAAAATGATTGCCTTTGCTATGTATAAATTGCACGTGCAGGCAACCGGCGCATTCGTTCCATATATCATTTACCATTATTCTTTTACTTAATTATTTACTTAGAAATAAACGAGGGAATTCACACAATTTTTGATTTGCAGCGCAAAAACAGCATCAAAATATTTGCTTTCGGCTAAAAAATCTATTCATGGGTAAGTGATAGTATCTAATGGGGCGTTTTCTTAGTTTTTAGAATGATGCTCCTTATTAGCACCAAGATTCTCAGACTCATGTACCTCACAACACGCCCACAAAGTATTCCAAGTCCCATTAGCCACGCCAACGAGCTGCGTGACGTCACGTGCAAGTTATCTATTGAACCAAACAAACGTTGCGTAACATTGAGTAAATCTAATTCAATGTTAAATTTAAAAAACGACTTATGCATTCGTCGCCATGTTGGACAAAAATAGCGCCGTAAAGATCGCTAGGTACTGTATACTGAATAGCCGTTTACTACATTTCATTACAGGGAAGGTCTTTGTGGCGTCATAAACACTTGTAGTAAGAAATGAAACTGCGTACTAATTGTACCTACAACTTCTTAATGATACACATGTTAAATGTTTCTAGCACAATTTATATAATTTAACTATAAGAGAATGTTTATTTAAACCAGGCTATCCTACAAAAACAAGCATTTGCATTGTTTTCACTATCTTTCAAAACAAATATTTGCCTCGAAATCGATCCATTGTCAATCGCTGCCTGAATTCAGAAAGGAACATGTTCTATCGTAAAAACAATACAATGTGCATTTCTCCACAATAAAGAGATTTATATACAATGTACTTTTAGCCTAAAACGAAGTACATGTACATTTCTCTTTTTGGTGCTGCAGATTTCAAGGAAAATGCAGGCACATTTTGCGGCATCATTCAGTGTTTGGTATAGTTCAACATACAGCGTGAGTAAAAAGTCCCTCTCTCTCCCCCCCTTCCCCCCCAAATCAACAGAATGAGTGCAAATATGAAAAATCGGATATGGGTAACATATAGTAACCATAGGGTGCGGAATGCAATGGTGCCCAAACCATTTCGCCCCAATGCACATTTCAATGGCCTTTAGGTCCTATGTCTTAAACGGTAATAGCTACAAAGAAAAAGTCAATTAGAAAGTTTTAGGGTGTCGAAAAAATATTTTAATGGCTCAATTTGCAACATTTAATTATCGATCGCCACAAAAGAAATGACTTCTGGGCTTCTTGTATGTTTGCACCCATGCAAAACACCTCTACATTGCAGGAAAGCTCTAGGATTTTTTAGGAATCGAGGTTTTCTGCAATGTAGCGGTGTTA
>JAQGAO010004435.1:0-15163 GCA_034697705.1 Ommatoiulus sabulosus
ATTATTAAATATATGGAATGTACATGCAGCTATCCATATGGTTTTTTCTTGGGTTTAAACCATAGATATATTTTTTTTCGCAACTTGAAAAAGTTTATCAACCAGTTGCATATGTTTTGTCCACCACTGTATACTCAGAAACTGTTTAACATTTTGCAAATTTGGACTCTCAAATTGTTGAACATTTTGCAAATTTTAACTGTTGAAAATTTGCATTCGTAAAACGTGGAAAATTTTGCAAGTCTTTGGAAAAGATCGAAATTTTGCAAAACTGTCCTTGGAAATTGTTGCAAGTTTTGAAAATTTGTACTGGTAAAACTTAAAAAAAAATTGTGCAAATAGGCCCTAAGCTAACAACGCAGAAACATTAATTTTGCATCGTGACAACATGAATACGTTGAATTTCGCTGTCTCAGCTTTTCCCCAACTTTTCCGGACATTTTCAAGTTCCCTGACTTTTTCCTGACATTTCAACGAAGGAAAACAGTGGGAGAAACGGCTTACTTGGTCCTTGCGCAATAATTCGATATAAAAATCTATGGCTTTTTCCTGAATGGCCAATTCCGGGTACAGCAATCCGATTTTGAGGAACTGCTCCACGCTGCAACAACCTAAAGCGCTGAAAACAACACAAAATGTTGAGCCATTAGCATTTTTGAGTACTGAGCCAATGATTTACTGGGGATCTAAGATAGTCAATACCTGTTGTACTGTCGAAGAACTGTCTGCAGTGACAGCAACAAGTGGGAGACGCGGCAGGCGAACGTGTACTGTTCAACCACGAACGATTTTACCACAGTTTCTTGGCTGATACTTTCGGGCGCTGGATACTGCAAGAGTAACACACTTTCAATACTGAAGAATCCGAGCATTTCCATTCGACTTCGAGGAAAAAGATAGTTCCTCCCGAAGAATGCCAGAGCAGATTATAACATAAAAAAGTCTACCTACCTTTTCTCGAATCTGACCCAATAATATTTCGGCCTTCCACAAGATGCGCGGCAGCAGCAGCAGCACCAAAACGGCATCGTGGTCCCCTCCGCGAGACAGGAAAGCGTCCGACATGAACGCAGATAAGTAAGCCACGTGCTGATTGGCCTGAAGCACTTCGATCCTCCTCAGCTCCATCTCGATAGCCTACGTGTGGAATTAACACGATCAGCTGCCATCAAGAGTACTCTATTTTTTGAGAATTTTGAGCAAATAGAAATAGATTTTTCTCACCTTTGCGTGGGCTCTAGTTTCGGCAAATTTAACCTTGAAGTCGAACATTTCTGCCGGTGCCGTAACGGCCATGTTAGTCGCCTTCTCCAGCTGGTTCGCTAGGTCTCGATTTCTGTCGTTTAAGCTTTCGGTGAGCTGACGAAACTTTTGAATGGTTTGCTCGTAATCGGCGATGGTTTCTTGGGCAGCCTCGACTTTCTTCTGAGCCTGCAATGCAAAACCAATTCTTCATTCCTGTTATGCAGTTATAAAGCCGCAATTACAATAAACACTAGAGAATCATACGAGGGGTGTTACTAAGTTTCCGCAATCATTATTTTTTTTTAAAAAAAAGTCTGTATAGATTTCACAGAATCCACATAAACGTCATCTATTATTTAAAGAAATGTCCATTTTGGGAGATGCGTTTTTGGGAGAGAGAGTGTGTGTGCCTCGCTCAAAAAACGTGTAAGCTTCGGGCATTTGTTCGTGACACTCACTGTCCACTTGAACACCCCTCGTGTGTCATGAGCAAACAAAAAGCCTTAACTCACTTCTCTGGCCTTGAATTGAGCCATATCGACCTCTTCTCGTAGCTCGAGCTCATTATCTCTGGCATTTTCCTGCAATTCCTCATTCATATCGTGCAACGTTTCCTGAAAGATGTACAATAAAAATGAGTATTACCAATACGATTGCAACTACTAGCCGCAATCATTTGAGTCATAAACTTGCCAAATCATTGACGGTTTCTTGCAATTCAGCGACTTTTTCCTCCAGCGACAGATTTCTTTCCGTCAGTTGTTCGACCATTTCTTCGGCACCTAATGCGGCATCAACCTGGATCAGAGACGACAAAGTTAATTCGGCGCCGATTCGAATTTAAAAAATTCCACTTAAGAAAGGCAGCCACCTGTTCCTTTAGCTCTGACATCTGGGCCTCGTATTCTTCTATTTGAGAATTCAGCTTCTCCTTCGCTCGACGAAGCTCGCTCGTTTCCGTTTGCAACCTTTCGGTTTCCTTTTGAGTTCGTTGTTGCTCGTGCTTTTCGTGGGCTGACAAATCACGCATCCTAATTAAAAATGAAAGTCATTTGAATTTCCAAATAAAGGAGTTCATTATCCGGATAGGTTGTGGAAACAACCTAAACAACCAAATACGATGCAACGTGCTAAATCAAAGTTAACATACGAAGAGTGTTCATTATGTTTCCGCAATCATTTTTTATAAAAAAAAAAGTCGGTATAGATTTCAACGAAATGTGTTGGAAAACTTTCTCCATCATTCCTGAAATTATTTCCACATTAAAATTTAAGTTCCAAAAATCACAAGTGTTTAAAATTAGTGTGCAAATACAGAGTCCAATTTAAATGCGTGTCACATTTAAGGTCCGAGTAATGTCCGACTGTTCGGTCAACGCGTGGATTGATCAGTTGAGAAATGGAAGTTGAAAGTGTGAAAGATGGTGAGAGAAGTGGGCGTTGAGTGACTCTAACAAATGCCGAGGGCATAAACGTTTTTGGAGCAAGACCACAAAGATGCCAAAATGGACATTTTTTTGAATATTTGACTACATTTACGTGGATTTCTCTACAAAATTTTCTCAAAATCCAAAAAGCCTTATTTTTATAAAATGATTGCGGAAACGTAATGAAAACACCTCGTATTTTGTCAATCATCGCACCGAACGAGTTTTTGAGTTATCCCAAAAAAGCACTTACTTAACTAACGCCTCTTTCAGCCTTTCATTCTGCTGTTCCAACTGCTTTACTTGATAGCTGCTCGCTCCTCCATCAGCGCCTAAATAATGCACGAATGATAAAGATGTACAAAACAATTTTCCATTATCAACTACCCGTAGACTGATGCCATTTTACACGGTCTTTCCAACTATGCGAGCCTTTTGGGAGCTGGTTTTTTGATGGTGAGGTTACCTTTCTCAGACATCTCGTTTCTAAGAATTTCCAAATCCAGAGTAAGCTCCTCCACTTTCTCTTTCAACTGATCCACCTCGGCCTGCAGGGATTCGCACTGAAAACGAAAAGCAGAAGCAAATTCGTGAATTGCGCGCGTCGGATTTCTTCCGGCCTGACGCCGA
Organism: Ommatoiulus sabulosus; assembly: GCA_034697705.1. Classification (NCBI taxonomy): domain Eukaryota; kingdom Metazoa; phylum Arthropoda; class Diplopoda; order Julida; family Julidae; genus Ommatoiulus; species Ommatoiulus sabulosus. The sequence goes on from JAQGAO010004435.1 coordinate 3,303, forward strand.
CGATTGAAAGACCGCGGGAATTTTACCTTTTCCTCCGCCATCTCCCTGTCTAAAGTGGCCATCTCGAGAGCTTCGGTGTGCTCCGACATATCGTCGGCGTGTCTTTCCCGCGCTTCGATGGCATCTTTGGCCTCCTGCTTTGCCTTTTGCAGCTCTTTCTGCAGCTCGGTTTGAGCCTCCATGATCCTCGCCTTGAATTCAAGCAACTGCTGCAACTGTATCTTGACTTTCTCCGCCTCCTTCAGCTTCTCCTTGTCTTGCGCGCGCTTCACCTTCAGCGTCTCCAACTTCTCCTGCAAGTCCTTCACTTCGGCTCTCAGATTCTCCGCTTCCTGATCGCGCTGAAGATTGGTCATTTTCTCCTCTAGGCTCTGGGACATCAAGCCCCCGGGAACGTAGGAGTGAGTCACGGTTTCCACGAAGTTGGTCTGCGATGAGATGGGGTACGCATTAACAAAAATGAACTGGGATGAGCGAAGTAATAATGGATTCACGAGAGGATGCGATGATTGGGACACGATTTTACGAAGCTACTTTCCCGGCAAAATAAAAAAAAATCGCTTTGCGCAGCCAGAATTTCACACGTTTAGCTTTGCGAGCGGGCATCCCTACAGCCACTTACCCCATTGCCATCTACTGCGTCATTATCCTGTTTCTTCAAAGTGCAGAAGGTGAAAGGTGAGATTTGGTAAGAAGGATAATTGGTGACCAACCAAACAGAAATAAGAAAACAATAGTGAGAGACAGTGAGACAGCGCTGTTTGTTAATGTTAAATGTATGAGATGTTATAGCCAAAAAAAAAAACGGATAACGTGCGGATGAAAAATGCATGCCAACGACCATTTCGCAGATTATAACCAAAAATAAAAGCAAAATAAACAGAATCCGCAAACGTGTTAATGCAAACTGCCCAATTTTTTTTTTCACAAATGAGCGGATATCTTGTAAAAAAGAAAACAAACATGCGATGAGAAGATTTCATAGTCACGAAGAATCACCCTAGTTTCAAAAGTTTCTTCTGTAAATCTTGTTAGAAGCATAGGTAATAGGTAATTTTGGGCTTTTTTCACAGTGTAAAGCTCATATTTCCTGCAACTCGGTTAAATTATGAATTACCGAATAGAAACAAATGCCTAGCCACTACCAGAGCTTACTTTTATGCACAAAATGGAGGCAAGCTCGAGTTGAGGTTTTTGAAAAAGAAGACTAGAAGTGTGAAAGAAAGATTTTTTGTTTAAGATTACTATTCCCAGAAAAAAACCTATGTCTAATTACGAGGGGTGTTCATTAAGTTTGCGCAAACATTTTTTAAAAAAAATTGGCTCGATGAATTTTCATGAAAGTTGTTGGAAAAATGCTTCCATCATTCCTGAACCTATTCCAACATTAAAAGATGTTTCAAAAATTAAACATGTACTTGTTTAAAATTGGAAAGCAAAGATGGAGTCCGAGGAGATAGTGGCTCAGCCGGTTTTTGTTTAACTTTTGAAGGCATTTCAGGAGCAGAAATATGTGACGTGTTTTAAGGTCTGAGTAATGTCCAAACATTCGCTCTTAGAGTGGATTGAAAAGTTGAGAAATGAACGTTGAGTGTCTCGAACAAATACATTTGCTGCCACAACGAAGCCAAAAAAACAGCTGCCAAAATGGACATTTTTTGAATAATAGATGTTGTTTACGTGTATTTCTCTAACAAATTTCATTAAAAATACAGAAAGCCGTTTTTTTTGTAATTATTGCTGGAACTTAATGAACCCCCGTCGTATATTCTGTTAAAGCATTTTGTTGGATTTCGTAAAATTTGCAGACGTTATTTTTGATTACTTGGACATGCCTCGAATAAATCGCCAGTTTCATGATAACAAATTACCAATCGTGTGACCACCTTTTAAAAGAACGATTGAGTGAACACATCGGTACGCATGCTTTCTGAGGCGATACAGCTGCCACACGTATTTAGGCCAGCAATTTGGGATTTAACAGCGAGCATGCAATTTCTTTTCCTAAGGCCAAGTGACCAAACTTTTACCTCGACAAACGATGCTCTTTTGGAAGCGGGCGTTGAACTCGAGCTCTGCTTAGGAGTTGCGGTGACCGGCGACTCCCTAACTGGTATTCCTTTCCTCTGCGACTTTTCATCTAAAGAGCTCGTCGAAGCCGACGTTTTCCCAGAAGACAATCGATGACTCTTTCGATCATCTGACGGAGTCGTTGCCGAAGGTGTGGTGGCGGAACTGCCAGCAGTTCCCTCGCTACCGTCCTCATCGAGAACTATCAACTATGCGCGACGAATTATACAAATCAACTCGTACATTTTCAATAAACTACAGGGTATTAACGAGCAGCTAAATTCCGTCTTGCACCCACTTGTGACTGGCGAACGAATATTCCGTGATCCTCTGGGCAATTGAAGTAAGTTCTGCCCTGCACAGTGCCATTATTTTTCCCCTTCGCTTCGTCCAGTTCGACCCCGATCCACTTGCCACTAGAGAAATGAGTGACCCCCACATACGCGACCCTTCCTTGGACATTCTTTCCTGGAATCTGCACCGGAGAACCCAGGCGCGGTGGCTTCTCCGCCATGCTTCTACCTTTCTCGGCCGAACTCTTGCTTTTGCTGAAGGAACTCGTTCTCACAACTACAAAAATAAAAACAAAAACTTTTTACTAAAAATTGTGCGCCATTTAAGAATCGATCCTGGAAGTAAACAACTTGCAAAGAAATTCAGTCTTACAACAATTTTGTGAAAGTAGCGTGAAAAGAGAAACTTTTTCTACAAAATAAATTGATAAAAAATAACAGTGGCTCCAAGAGAACAACATACTTTTAAAAAATATAAATTTAAAAAAAAATCATGAAAGACTAAACTTTTGAAAACTAAGAAACTTTTAGCATTTAAAATTTTTTAATAAACTAAAAACTTGTTTTGAAATGCAAAATATTTATTGGTGCACAATTTTTCGTAATCCAGTGTACATGTACTGTACAATTAAATAAATTCATACCCTGGCAACATAATAAATTGCTATCGTATTTATTTCAATTTCTGCGCAACTCACCTGACACTTTATCTGATGAGCCACTCTGTTATTGGCAGCAATAAAAAATTACAATCACACTTTTTAAAAATGTTTCGCATGATGACATTTCCCGGATGATTAATAATGATGTGCAATAATGAATCAATTTGCACTTTGCCATATTTTGAGTTAACTGACTTTTTGAAAGATGTTTATTATGCAAAGGATAGAGTATGGCAAACAAATCATTTGGATGGTTCACGCTAGAGCTATAAAACTACTATCACTGCGGTGATAATGTGGAGGCGCATTAACATTGGAATGAAATCTACGAGTATTCCCACAACATATCGAGAACCAACTAATTCAACACAACAAAGATTTCGTACTATTTCTTAATTAGGGAAAGACTTGCACCGTATCTTAAGCAACCAGAATTATGCAAAATGTGCCGCTGTAGTACAATTAAGACTACATTATATCAGAGTGTCTCAACCCCTGGGTCCGTGGACTGGTACCGGTTCGCAGAAATTCCCTGCCACTCCGCAAAAAAGTTCGGAGGTTCGCTCAGGTTTCTGATTAGTTTGAATAACTATACAATAACTATAGATGGCTTGTATTTCTAGCTTCGTGGTCTGCTAAATATTTTTCCTATTTCCACAGGACGGCGAAATAGTTTTTCCTATTTTTGCCGGTCCACAGAATGAATGTTTTTGCAATTTTAATTGGACCGGCAAATGTTAATTATATAAAACTGCAATTTAATGTTTTCTATCGCTTCTCTAGGTGCACCATTTCCTCAGTAGGGTTAAGCAAATCGGCGAAGCTGGATAATTGATATTCGCCATCATGCTTACATCAAGACTTAATTATTTCAAAGTTGCATTCAGATCATTTGTAAACATCCTTCAATGCTCTTGCCAGTCATTCGATTACATGTCCATGCATAGACTATTACATTGCCTTAGTTTACGAAGAGAAATTACATCCTTCAGTGATCATGTCAGTCATTCAATTATATTGCCTTAATTTACAAGGAGAAATAACACAGCTGTATTTCTATAGTATATTAATTTAACTTTATAACTCCTCAAATGATTATAGCCAAGCAGATGGTAACAATGAATGGACACTTCTGTTAAGGCTTCTAATATCGCATGTCCAATCAATAACATCGTCGATGCTTGTATTTTCGACATTCGACATTGTCAAAAAACTGACTTCGCGCAGATTATCGTAGTACAATTTCGGTGAATCAGAAATACAACCATCCTGATCTGCATGAGTGAATTAATTGCGTATATATGGTTGATCGCCTGTATATAATTGCCAGTTTGCTCTAAGACTATATGAAAACGCACGAATGGATTGTGCATTTGTAAAGGTATATTATACCTTATTTCTTACTGTCCCAGGTTGCCTTTCCTGCCGTCTCATTAAGCAGGTGAAATCATTACAATCTAGAGAAACATAAGGAATCCTTGCCGACAGAAAATGGCGGAGAGGAGGAGCAGCAGCGGAAAAGTGAAATGTCAAAGGCGGAATTCAAGAATAATACGTCAACGACGTCACAAACAACGTAGCAAACGGAAGCTCAAGGGTCCCGAATTTCACTCACCTCGATAATTTTACTGCAAATTCGCTCGAAGCATAATTATTTCACGCAAATTTACCAACGTTCCATTTTTTTCCCTAGCAGAACATGAAATTGGAACGAAATCGACGATCAATGCTGTCGCTTACCATCTCCGTGCTTTCCCTTAATCAACAGACTGCCAGCATCCGAGCCAACATTTAATTTATAAATAAAATACCCTCGCAAAAAGTCATTTCTGACGCGAAACGAAACAAACTAAACGACTCTTAACATTTTACATAATCGTACGCAATTATTCATCATTCTCGGATACACAAATCTCGGAACCGCTAAGCGTTAACATTGCACTCGCTAGTTAGGATAACTCGATCATCGCCTAAACTCCTAACTACGTAATCTACCGGACGTTAAAACGTCAACTACAATATGACGACTCAACCCGTCCCATTCAACCCTTCCACCAAGCGTCTTCTAAACAATTTCCAATCGACAAAAATCACCAGTCCCACGTCCATTTCTTAAAAAAATACGTAGAAAACGATACTTCTTTGAAAGAAACCACCGGAATATAAGCGATATCAGGATTGCCGAACAAGCTCGAGTGACAGGCTCGTCGACCGAGCCCCGAAATCGGGTCACACAGCGAAGCTCCCCCAGATGCGAATGTAATTATCTGCTTGTCATCTCGCGTAATAGAATCCCATCGGGATCGAACGAACGATCCCGCGCCAACCATCTCTGGCGCAATATTTCCATCCAAAAAGCCAAAAAGATAAGCCCCAGTTACGATAAAACAGCATCGCGCTGATCCCAATCATCCGATTAATATAGCAGAATCGCTGGTGACGTCACCTCAGCTGATCCGCATTCCGGTCTCCCATTGGTGGAAAAGGGGCAGTGACGTCAAACGTTGTTGATTTCTGTTGGCAAGAAAGCGTGCGGCCGAGCGCACTTCTGTCAAAACTGTTTTTGGTGTTGTTGCTGCTCGGTGATCATTACTTCGATTTAGGAGAAGAAGAAGAGAAAAAAAGAACATGACATCTTCGCCAGTGTCACTGCCTGACGATACGTTGGCTGGTAAGCTTTTTTTTCAGTTTCACCAGTTTTAACGTTCCTCGTTGATGACCCCCATATTCCTCGTTGTTTCGAAAACGTACGCCACATTTCGAATATTCCCGTTCCATTCCCCTTCATTTTTTTCGTACTTTTTTGGCGTGTATGGAACGCGCTCGGAAAATGGCTTCCCGAGCTTCATTTCTCCCAAATTTCCATTCGTTCAATTTTCGCTTCAACGTCTAGCTAGAAATTGGTGTGTGAACAACAGCAGATGGAAAGACGATATGTACGTCAGGCGAGTCGATATTACATCTACATTACGTCCCATTTTTATTTTTGCGACGCAGTACTTGTTGGGCTTTCGATCAGGAGTCGAAAGCTGTTCCGCGTCTGGTCTGGTGATTAGCCTTGAATAAGATGCGAAACGTGTTTTAATTTTAATTCGAGACTTGAAAAAACAACAAAAAAAAGCAGCATTGTATATAGCTTCATCCTTGATGATTCTTACGAATGCTCGACGAGTATGATGAGCCCCGTCAGCTTATTTTAAGGACACCAGTTCCGAGAGTCCCGATGTCCAAATTGTCGATCTTTTTTTCAGAGCGTTCGTTGTTTACGAAACGAAACTGGGCAACTTGTATGTTTTTATTTTTTTACGACTACGAAACGTCATTCCCGTTATAAAAAGCGAACGAAATGCGCGAGTAGCGGAGGAGGAGGAGGCACGCCCGAAGAAAGAATCAATTTCCTGAGAATGAGACAAAGCGTGAAGTTTTTCGGAATTTGTATATTCCATTGTGTATTTCCCTACAGAAAATTTAATTCGTTTTTGGCACCTTTTAAAACTCGCAATCTCTACCGAATTGCATCTTTCACTTAAAAAAAAAAAGAAAAGAAACTGCCCAGTATTTCCACCCGCGAAAAATATGCATCTTGGATCAAAAGTAAACAAGTTTGACATTTTGCGTTCAAATTAGCATCGAGCATCCTTCATTGCGCTTCTCTGACCTAGTTTTAAAAAAAACGAAATTTTCGACGTAAATTGCATCATTTACGATGCTATTCTGGATTAAACTGGTGGCCAGTAATCAAAGGGTATATGTCCCCGAAGATGTTTTTTAGGCGCGAAATGAAATATTTTTTCAAAAAATTATCACGTTTTCTATAGATTACAAAGGGAAATAACTAGCAGGGTTCCTCCAGACCTGGAAAAGTCAGGGAAATTCAACGTAGTCAGGACCCATTTGGAAAAAAATTTACATTTTCCCAGTACAAATTTGCAACAGTTTCTGAAGACAAATTTGCAAATTTCGCCACGTTTTCCCCGAGTACAAATTTGCAATTTTTCTACCTTTTCTGAATATAAAATTGTGAAAATTTTTCGACTTTTTCCGAGTAAAATTTTCCAAAATTCTCCACATTTTCCGAGGACAAAATTGCAAAATGTTCCATGTTTTCCGAGGACAAAAATTGCAAAATTTTCCACGTTTGCCAAATACAAATTTGTTAAACTTTCTATATTTTCAGAATACAATTTAAATTTTCAAATTTTCAAAATTTTATTAGTAAATTTTGAAAAATATTTTACTGTGTCGATTTTCGGAAATTTGTCAAATTTTAACATTCGTCAGACATTTTTTTAAAGACCTGGAAAAGTCAGGGAAGTTGAAAATGAAATTTCTGGGGGAACCCTGACTAGGAGTTGGAAACTTAACATTTGCACATCTGACCAAGCGTTAGTTTTAAATTAATTAAAAACTTTTAATTTTTACCCCTTGGTTGTATATCGATCGCTGGATGTCACTTTTTGAAATTAAAACCACGTTTTTAATTAGATTGAAAGCCCATTTCCTGGTCGTTTCCTTTCGTCATCCCTTGAAACAAAAAATGTGCATTAATTATCGAAACTACTTCATTTTGCGTCTAAAACTAACTTAAAAAAAAAATACCACGGAGAATTGAGCACTAGTATACAGTACCATTAGGGAGCAAACTTACTGGCATTAAGGTGACCGACCATCTTCGAAAAAATAATGGAGTGTCGCCTCGTAAATAACCCCAATAAAAATTACTTCAGTCATAAACTGCCAAACTTGTCGAGCAAATATTGGTTTTACGGGTTTTTTTTACGAAATTGTTCGAGGCAAGAACTAACGCCCCGTTATTTGCGCGATGTCCTCTAGGCTCTGAATAAAAATAAACAAAAGCAAAGGAAGTGTTAAAAAAAAATGAGAATTGGTCCATTTTTGAACATTTTAATCGTAAATCCATCTGAAATGTCAATACTAGCGGTATGTACTCGTGGTGATTTCGTACGAATTTTAAAATCCCACATGGTGGACCGGAAAGGTCACATTTCGCAGTTTCCGAAATCAGCGTAAATAAACAAATAGTTTGGCGTGGAGGAAACAAAGAAAATTCTCTCAGTGCCAAGTTTTATTTTTAGTTTTGAGTCATTTTACTGATCGCGACTCGAAAAAATGGCAGAAATCTAACAAACGCTCGTTTCGTGTTTTGTTTTCTTTCATAACAGGCTTTGCTCCAAATAGGCTACTCGTTTATTAGTCTAGCTTTTTTTTTTAAAAAAAAAAAATTCCAGCAAGGTACAACAACGCCTTGGATTTCCCCCTGATTTGTTAGAAATTTCAAAGTGAACGACGGCGGCTTTGTGACCTCCTTGAAAAGTTGAAGATATTCTATATATACACCAAAATTCGTCGCTAGAAAACGTCTTAGTTCAGAATTTCTGAAATGTCGAAACTGTATAGCTAGAAAATGCGAAATTCACATTCGAACTTTTCCAATCGCAATACCTGGTGATTTTAAATGATATAGTATTCATCGAATTTTTTTTAAAAAAATAGAAAAAAATAAATAAACGAGCCATCTATAAGGTGAAAATCATAATTCACGACTTAACTTGTAGAAAAACAAAATCGCGCAGTGCTGAAATTTCCAGGGAAATGCGATTTAAAAAAAAATCAGGGAAATTATTCAAGGCATTGGAAGCTAATAATATTGAGCTCGCGATTGCAATTGCGAGCAAGTTCTGGAAAAGAAATCAATAACGAAGTAGGCCTACAAGTAGTCCATTAAAATAATAACTTATCTAAATTTGCCGTTTCATTTTATGAGCAACTTCGTTCTTAATTAGTAATGAATATAGCGTTTGATCAGTGAAAGCCGCTGAACGTCAAAAAACACGCTAAAGACTACCCATACCAAAATAATTTGTGCTATGTTTTAAAAAGACGTATTTAATCGTACGTATGTAGTTACATATTTTTAAAATTATATTTAAAAAATAAGTTGAAACTGGCGTTTGGTGTTGCCCGTTTGCTGCAACAGCTGAAGTTTAGTTTTCTAAAATAGGCGTTGAAATCCACGTGAACTGCACGCGAGTCTAGCCGCTGATGCATTACAGGGTACCCCGGACCTGGAAAACCTGGAAATGTCAGGGAACTTATAAATGTTTGGAAACGTCAGGGAAGTTGAAAAAAATTTCTGGGGGATCGAACCCTGCATTAGATGTTTAGATGCACGCATGCGCTTTGTCCAAACGTGTCCGTGCTTGTACGAAACACGCTCAAACTTGTTTCGCGCGTTCGCGTCACGTAGACGCGTGGACTATATGATCGGATTAAGCGACTTTTTCATAAAGGAAAACATGCGCGGTAGGAAAAACTGTTTCCTAATGTTTTGATCGAATTAACAGGCTTTCGTCGTCAAGTTGGTCAGGAAGGTTTTTTTTAAAAACTCATGAGGGGTGGCCACAGGTCAAGGAAGTCATGGAAATGTCAGGGAAATTTGTGAGTGGTCAGGGAAATTTTCCCAAATAAAAGCAAAATGCTATCCCTGCACTCAGTCTGCTAGCAGCTCCATCCCCAATCCTCTTCAATCCACCCTAGAATTCCCCAGCTAGACTTGTAACAAAAGCTAGTGTTTTGCCAAGCTTCTCATTGCAATTGTTGTTTTATTTTTCATTATGACAAAAAAATTGATATGAATTACATGTAACGTGTTGCCACCCTGTAAGTGGAAATGTGGGCAAAGTTAAAAATTTCATTTCTGAGGGAATATAGAATACTATTATGTATTGAAATAAATCGTTTATTACCGAAAATAATATATTATCCTCGTCCGAATTCATACAGAGAACGCGCGCAGCTGGGACACGCATGTACTTTTCGCGACATTTCCTCGTTTTCAAACAATACCTCAATGTCGAAAATGCAGGTTGATTTTAAAAGCACTCGGGAAAAGAAACCAACCGGGTAACTTATTTTACGGGTAGCTACGTGAGTAACCACACGCGTTTACCTACGTGTTTAGACGCATGTCGAGGAAGGGGTTTAATAGCCTCATCGACGTATGCTCACTTAATTGCTCGGATGATCTAGGAAATAATGTTCCGAGTCGTTTTGTCCCCAACCCAACCCCCCAAAAAATACAAAACCTGTTTTTAATCGTTGATCACACGTACGAACGAACGCGTATCTATACGAGTATGTAGGGGTTTGTTATCAAAATCTGTGCCAAAAAAAGGCGTCAGCGAACGGAGTAAAAAAAACCTATATGTAGCGATGTAAATAACGCGTGACACAAGTGTTACGAAGCAAAAAGCTCACGTGTTGAGAGGCGACGAAATGAGTTGCTTTAATTCTGTTGCTATGGCAGGTGGTTTTTGTTCGTTATCGGAACACGTGTCGAGTTTTTAAAATATATTCATTTCGCCCCATTGTCTTTTTGTACTTTTGTACGTTTTGTTTGTTCGTTCGTATCATAAAGTGTATAGTTGATGATATAGTCCAAGTAGGCGGCCGATGGCCCGCGGTTTCGATGACCGTTTTCTATATACACTGTACTGCTGTTGTCACTGTCACCCCGCAGACAGATAAATGCGTTTTTAATTTTAGTTTATTCGGGCGCGTGCTGCTACGAGTTCAAAGGTTAACGAATAATAACGCGGTTCGTGACAAGCTTTGGGGATGTCGTAAATTGGCGACCGTCTCTTGTCTGTCCCCGCGAAATTTGCGACATGCATGTATTTCAGTGGGTCTATAAAACAGGGTATATACCCCCAGACCTGGAAAAGTCATGGAAGAATAACGTATTTTGAAGAAGTCTAGGAAATTCAACGTAGTCGAGGACAACATGGCAAAATTTTCCTCGCGAAATTTGCGATATACACACTGTACATGTATTTCAGTGGGTCTACAATAGGCCCGGTATACAGTATGTTGGCTATACTCCCGGACCTGGAAATTAAAGTCGGGAAACTTGAAAATGTCTGGAAAAGTCAGGGAAGAAGAACTTATTTTGAAAAAGTCGGTTAGGGAAATTTGTTTAAAAACCTGGAAAAGTCAGGGAAGTTGAATATGAAATTTCCGGGGGGAAATCCCTAAACTTCTTTCGAGAAATTATTGCTCGATATTTCCCCGCGTGTAATTGGGAAATCAATTACGTCGCGAATATAAGTTTCAGGAAATCAAAATGACTTCGTAGGTTTTAGATAGTCCTGCCTGCACAAAACTATTTTTGTTGGATAAGGGTGCGCTCGAGCACAAGGAATGCTTACTTTTGACGTGGTTCTTTCAGCTTCTTGTTTCCAGCTTTGGGGCGCACAATGAACGCTGCATGATATCACGCGCGTGGTGCTCTTGGTGGATATCCACCTTAAGTGCGTCGTCCGCTCGCGCTATCCCTTAATTTCCATAATTCAACGCATTTAAATAAGATATGTGTGCATCGTCTGCTTTAAATGCAGATTTGGCGGAAAATAACAGCAGTCATTTTTTTATTTTTTCTCGTGTAGAAACCATCTAGTTTATAAAGTTCAGGTAGGAGATGCTGAAATATTGCGTACGTGAATTAATTGTTTAATAGTGAAATATAAAAGTTATAGTAAACAAAGATATTTATTAATGCTGTTTGCCATTTAAAAATATACACTCGAGTGCAAAAAAAGCGACTCACCTGCAGAAATCGAGAAAGTGTTTTTTCTCAAAAACTAATTTTCCGATTTGAAATCGGAAAAATGTGATTTGTAGACAAATCATTCTTCTTTATAATTCGCCTAATTTGCATAAAATTCATTATCCATATATCTGACAAAAAATGTCGAACTTAAAGCAACCCAAATGTGCATAATTTATGACATATGCTAATCTTGTACCCCCGTGGCTA
>JAQGAO010004436.1:0-15162 GCA_034697705.1 Ommatoiulus sabulosus
TGAAACATCCATCGATCCAGAATTCTACACCATGATCAATCAAAGTAAGTAAAATATTCGTATTTGAATAATCACACTATTTTCTAATCAGGCCATTAATGGACAATGAAAATCATCCTGAAAAAACGTGGAAACTTTCGTGAAATGTTTGAACATTTTCATTGAAATTCAACTAATTTTTAAAGAATTGTTAACAATTTGTTGTTTTCACAGCAGTCACCATTTTTCAATTAAATTTTCACTAAGTCGAAAGACCAATATTTTTAAATGCTGCTTCATGTATATACTTTCCCGGAAATCTTTGCTATTTTATAATTGATAAAGCGCATATTTCTTCCAAATAAATGTAACATCGTAATTATCTTCAAGAAATTTTGAAAATCTACCAGAAAACCTCTTAGATTTCGTTTTCTTATTGATTTTTTTCCAAACTGTTTATATTTTGAAATACTGGTTGTACATTGTTAGGATTATCGTTTCAAAGTTGACACTTTACATCAGAATTCATTTCAAGAAATTTTGTAAGAAAACAAGACCTCTAAAATGTCCTTTTTTATTATTTTTTTTTTCTAATTTAGTTAACGGACGACAAAATGGCATTTCTGCATTAGACTTCCAAACTGCCATTAACAACACGGATCCAAAATCAAAACCATTATTTATTGATGAAAAAGCAGTAATCCATCCAGAAGTTTTTAATGTATCGAAAGTAGTCCAAGACATCGTAGCTGCTGAACCGTCAACCCCTGCAAGTACGACTACTGCTGGACCAAATGTACCAACAAGAGGCACCACTATTACACCAAATGAATCTACAACGTGGCACCAAATCAGAGCCGAAGTTGCCTATAAGAAAATTAAGCTTCATCTTAGGGCCTACGCCATTTAGGGGCCTCGTCTAACTGTCGATTATCTGGTGTCAGCAGCAGCAGAGAATATGTCCAGCAATGTAAAATCTTGTAAAGACATGTTTAAACAAGTTCCAGATTTTCTGTTGGAAATTGAAATCCAAACTTCTTGATGATGTCCTTTCAAGAGATTCCAAACAAATTTATCTTATTTATGTTAAATTTTGGAATAAGTTACATTGTTTTGATTATATTTCTTGAATTGTAATAAAAGTGAGAAGTGTAGATGGATCAAAAATTTTATTTTTATTTTTAAAACATATTTCGTTTGGATGATATTAAAAATAAATAAATTTCTAAGGTATAAAATTCTTACGAATAGCATGATAATTTAGAATCATCTGAAAGTTTTAAAAATTGAAGATAAGCCATGATTTCAGATTAAGATATGATATTTTGAGTACATAATAAGGCATTTCGAATTGCCTTCGCTTTTTTGGCACCTTTTCCATAGTATGTGTATGCATACACTTGATTAATTTGAGAAATCTTCAAACATCTTGATAAAGAATTTCGGATTTTAAAATGAAACTTGATATTTCTAATTTTGATTAAGGAATTATTGTTTTTGCTTATAGATTCAAAACAGAACAAATCCTTTTAGATTTGATTCAGAACTATTAACAAATTTGTTAAGTTTAAAAAAAACATCTTTTAATTTTATACACAGAAATTATTTTAAGTTCAGAACAAATTACTTTTGATTGAAAACCTACAGATTGCTTTAAGTATATAAACAGACAGATGTAAAGAAACATTATAATAATAGAGATGCAATTTATAGAAGATAATTATAAAATGTACTTAATCACACATTTCCAGTAGTGAAGTCATACACCCAAAAAGTCTTCATATAACAGTGTTTTTTAAAATTTAATAAAACGTTTCCAACTATACATGTTATAGATTATTTGCAGCATTTATTATAAGTAGAATAGTCCTACTTGGCAATTTTTCGACTTGAGTGACCCTTAATTTATAGTACTAATCAAGCTTTCCAGGAACGACGGTAATTGTCCGCTATCAAATACCAAAGAATAAATTCTTTTAAAAAAATCTTCCGTTATTTTCGTGAGTTTGTGTTAAAATCGTACACCTGTTTGTTTTTTAGACAAATTACGTCGACAAACTGCCCATGCAAATCAATTCAGGCTTGATCAATCAAACCAATGTAAAACAGGAATCCCCAAAATGCTATTTTTGTCTCTTCTACACCTAAAATCTAGGACTGAATCATGAATTTCGACGCACCAAGAGGTGGGAAGGGTCCAACGACTCTTTGTGACCCACATCAGAAAATATCTTTTCAATTTGCAATGAAGATTTCTACAATATATACATTCAACAGGAAAATCAAAATACATGTAACAATAATTGTCAACAAATCACAAATACCAATTTTGAATGTTTTTGATTTACATGACAAAACCTAAAATTGTGTGCAAGAATCAGTTGATGCAAAATTGTTGTCCATGTATTTTGGAAACTCCAGTTAAAAATGAGTTTAACGAGTTGATAAAAACGAGTTTGACGAGTTGATAACAAAGAAGTTAATGGGTTGTTAAAAAAGTTTCATAACAAACGTTTTTGTTTAACAAAGTTAATGTTATCGTAAATCAAGGAATACATTCTTTTAAAGAATCGTCCGTTATTTTTCGTAAAATATAATGCAGGAAATGAAAACAAATATAATTAGTTCATCAATAAAAACATATATAGACAAAATGTTCTCTTTCATAAGGGAATAAATTCCTTTAAAAAACCGTCCTTTTTTGTGAATTTATATCAAAATCGTATGTTTTTTGTTTAAGAGAAAAATTTCATAAACAACAATTTTAAGGTTTTTCCTGGCTTGGTCATGAAAATTAATGTAAAACAGGATCCCGGATAAGAATATTTAAATCTATCGTTTGCCAATTGTATTTTCAATATAACAACATTCCTAACTAACGTCTGAAAAAAATTGTCAATCCTATCGTTTTGCTATTTTTTAATATCATCTTAATTTACAATAAAGATTGATAAAAAAAAGCTTACGTTCCGTTTCAACAAGGAAAATAATGATATTTGTCAAATTGTCAAAGCTCACAATAAACTACCGATTTTAGACATTTTGTATTTACCTGACTTAAAACTAAAAGTTTGTTGGACATCTGCAAGAATTGCTTGATGTTGAATTTTTTGCACATTTATTTCGTAAACTCCAGATGAATTTGAGTAAATTACTATTATATTCTTGATAAAATTTAAGATATATAGAAGAAGTAGTGTTGAAGCAACGACATAGCATTTCAGAAGAATGATCAATCAAGTGCCAAAGAAAAACAACTAGACGAATGACCATAAATTAACCACGCTTCATTTTACCTTTTATTTTACCATAAAAAAAATAAAGGCATTTGTCAAAAATCACAATTAACAAGTTTAAATATTTTGCATTAACCTGACAAAAACAATATTTTTTTGAACAGAATCTTTGTCCATTTATTTCAGTACTCCGGTTATAATTAAGGGACAATCTCTTAAGAGAGGGGGTTATATTTAGAATATCAAATATGATGAAACAATGACCAAAAAATTAGACGAATGGCTACTAATTGACCAGCGCACGCTGTATTTGAGTACCCTCTATATGGGTCATTACATTTTGGGGACTGTGCCTGAAAGGGGTAAAGTGATCCTTTGAACCCCTAGGAAATACAATAGATAGAGGACTGTTGAATGTTGAAAAAGTGCATACCAATGACCATCCGCATGCCACAGAAAACGTATATAAAGGACCACCGAGTGTCCACGCTTCATTCATTTGTGATTTTACGTTTGGAAATTAAAGAGTCCTTTGGAGTACTTCTAGTCTTGTCAGAAAAAGCAGGCAAATGGCGTTTTTACTGAAAATTGCATTAATGACTGTATTCAACCTATTGAACCTATGGCTACTAGATTATTTACTAACAGTCCAACCATTACCTAGTGTTGGGCTACTGTATGAAACATCCATCGATCCAGAAATCAACACCATCATAACTCGAAGTAAGTAAAATATTCGTATTTGAATATAATCACACTATTTGCTAATCAGGCCATTGATGGACAATGGAAATCATCCTGAATTAACGTGGAAACCTTCGTGAAATTTTTGAACATTTTGACTGAAATTCATCTAATTTTTTAGAGAATTGTTAACAGTCTGTTGTTTTTTTAGCAGTCACAATTTTTTTAAATTAACTTTTTACTAAGTCGAGAGACCTATAATTTGAAATGCTGCTTCTTGTATATACTTTCCCGGAAATCTTCACCATTTCATATTTCATGAAGCGCATTACTTCAAAAATTGAAATGTAACATCATAATCAATTTTAAGAGCTTTTGAAAATATATAAGAAAACTCTTCATTTTTTTTATTGATTATTTTTCAAACTGTTCGTATTTTGAAATACTGCTTGTGAGATATAACAAAACCTCTTAAATGCCCTTTCTTACTGATTTTTTTATTTTAGTCAACGGTCGACAAAATGGCATTTCTGCATTAGACCTCCAAACTGTAATCAACAACATTGATCCAGAATTCCATCCAGAAGTTGTTAATGTATCAAAAGTACTTCAAGAAATCGTAAATTCAGCACCATCAACACGTGCAAGTACGACTATACGTAACATCAAATTCTTTTCAAGAAGTTTTTTGAGATATAACAAAACCTCTAAAATGTCCTTTTTATTGATTTTTTGTTCAAATTTAGACAACGGACGAAAAAAGGGTATTTCTGCATTGGACTTCCAAGCTGCCATCAACAACATTGATCCAGAATTCCATCCAGAAGTTGCTAATGTATTGAAAGTACTTCAAGAATTCGTAACTGCAGCACCATCAACATTTGAAAGTACTACTGCTGCTGAACCGAATTTAATTGAACCAAATCAGTGCCGTAGTTATTTATAAGTAATTGAGCAGCATATTCATTTCTTGCAATAAAGAATCTTGTAGAGACAAGTTTAAATTCCAAAGTTCTCGACGATGTCCTTCCAAGTGAAACCCACTAACTTTATCTTATTTATGTCGAATTTTGGAATGTTAAACTGTTTTGATGATATTTCTGTAATTGTAATAAAAATAACTATATTTAAGATAAATCACGTTTTTATTTTATTATTATTGTTTTTGAAACATTTACTTTGGATAATTTCAAATATATGACACACAATTCGAAAGAAATATATTTCTTGCTCATGAAATATTTAACAATATCATAATGATTTAGAATCTTTTAAAAGTTTAAAACTTGAAGATAAGCCATGATTTCAGATGAATTTATGATATTTTGAGTACATAACAAGGCATTTCGAATTGCCCTAGCTTTTTGGTGGATTTTTCTATACTATGTGTATGATACACTTAATAAATTTGAGAAATCGTACAACATCTTGATAAAGAATTTCGGATATTAAACTAAAGATTGTTTCAGATTTGAAAGGTACAACAAATTGTTTTAAATTTCTTCAGATTTAAAACAAAAATATTCCTTCAGAGATTTTAAAAAAGAAAAAAAATTTAAAAAAAAACCAACTTCTTTTAATTGTGTATGATACACTTGATAAATTTGAGAAATCTTACAACATCTTGATAAAGAATTTCGGATAAAAAAAACCAACTTCTTTTAATTTCATGGATGCACACAAATTGTTTTAAGTTCATAAGAAATTGTTTTAGATTCTAAACCTATAGATTGCTTTAAAGAGAAAACCGACACAATGTAAAGAAACAACATAATAACAAATGCAATTATAGCAGAAAATTATAAAATATACTTGATCACGCATTTTCAGTACATGTAATGGTGTCATACACCCAAAAATTTTCATATAAAAGTGTTTTAAATTTAATGAAACGTTTACAACTATAAATGTTTCGCCTAAGTTGCAGCAGTTGTTACAAGTAGTATCGTCCTACTTGGCCATTTTTCCACTAGAGAGACCCTTGAAAGAGCCAAGCAAGCTTTCCAGAAGCGACGTTACTTGTCCGCTATCAAATATCAGGGAATAAGTTCTTTTAAAAAAATCCTTTGTTATTTTCGTGAGTTTGTAGTAAAATCGTATTAAAAACAAGATTCCGGATAAAGATATTCAAATCTATTTTTTGCCAATTGTAATTTTAACAGTACAACATTCCAGACTAATCAAAAGAGAAAAATCCCATAATTTTTAATAATTTGAAAAAACTATACTTGATGCAGAATCTTCGCATATTTTTATCGGCACTAAATTTATAATTAGGGGGCAGGCTCTTAAGAGAGAGAGAGCAGGAGGGGAGGGGGAGTAAAATGACTATATCTAGGTACCATCTATACACAGACTTTTTAAAAACATCATCTTTTAGATTAAAAACAGACTTTTTGGCCTTTGAAACACCAGAGATTCCAAATTTTAAGTCATAATTCAATACAATTGACTCGTCTACAACTAAAATTATAAAGAATATGATGCTAAAGTTGTAATTTCTTCTAGGCCGCAACTCGGAACAATACCTCATCTTTTAGTGTATACCAACTTTATGGAAATCTTAATACAAAGTTAAGCGATAAAAGAAGGAAATTAAGGAATGTTGAAATAATGACATACCATGTTTGAGCATGTCTGATAAGGGACCACAAAATAAACTATATCGCATTTGCGTAACTTTTATATCGGTCAGTATACATTTAGGGGACTGTGCCTTAAGGGGTAAAGTGACCCTTTGAACCCCTTAGAAATATAATAGATAGAGGACTGTTGAATGTTGTTGTTGATTGTTGAATCTGCAAAAATCACTTGATGCAGAATTTGTGTCCGTTTATTACAGAAACTCCGGTTTTAATTAGTGGGAAGAGGTTAAAATGAAAAAAATTAACTTCCTGAATAACTCAATACAGGGGTTGGAATGTGAAGGATGTTGAAGTAATGACATGCGATGTCAGAACAATGACCAATCAGGGATCACAAGAATAAAAACGAGATAAATCCATGTCTATTAATAGACCAGTGTACGTTGCATTTGCGTACCCTAGCTTTATTTTAGTCAGTAAATTTAGGGGACTGTGCCTGAAGGGTTAAAGTGACCCTCCAGGAATGTTGAAAGCGTGCATACAATGCAAGAAGAGTGCACATCCGCAGGCCACAGAAGACCTATATAAATGACCACTGAGTGAACATGCTTCATTCATTTGTGATTTTTCGTTTGGACTGTGCAGTTCTTATAGTCTTGTCAGAAGCAGAAGATAAATGGCGGATATTCTAAGTATTGGATTTTGGATTGCAACCACCATATTGCAAACATGGTTACTGAACAGCGAACTATTCTCCAATGTTGGACTACTGAATGAAACATCCATCGATCCAGAAATTAACACCATCAGCAGTCGAAGTAAGTAAAATATTCGTATTTGAATAATCACACCATTTGATAATCAGGCCTAAAATGGACAATGGAAATCATCCTGAAGCAACGTGTTTGCTAATTTCAATGGCAATGTTTGACCATTTTGATATGTACTGTCTTAACTATGTTTGTATGTTGAAACATGTAAATGTACGTTACAAAAAGTTTATTTTTAACAATATGACAAAAAATCTTTTTACTCCAAGTCTCCAACTAAATTTAAAAAAAAAATGGCCAAAAATCAGTTGCTCTCACAGCAGTTAAGGCTTCTTAATTTATGTTTTTTTATGATTTATTTAAAAAATGGTTATAAATTTACGAATAGGCTAATGCAAATATTAATATAATGGTACATGTACAAAAAAACGGGTCCGTCATTTTTTTGCATCAGTTCACTCGGAGAACTCAAATAGTTTAAGATTAGATTTGTTTTCAATTCATATAATGATCAGTATTCTAAAAAAAGACGAATATAGACAGGTTTTTTTTTTAAAAGATAAAAAGGTTGCCAACCACTATGTACAATGTATATACAATAGTCTACAAATTTACTTGTATATAGTTATGAAATACTCAGATTTTATTAATACACATTCATTTCTAATGATGAATTAGACTAACCACGTGTATAATATCATACCTGACATCCAGGTGGGGCTCCACCTGGTGGTCAACGTCCGGACCTATGCCGTAACGGCGCTTCTGACCGCCACTGGGTCGACCATAATGTTTGTCTCTGGTCTCCACAAAACATCACTCGAAACCTCGTAATTTAAAAGTTATTTTAAGGTACATTTATGATTATTTTCTAACCCAAAAATCTTGGCCGTTTTATATTTCATAAATCAAATTACACTTGTACTTTTAAAGTTAAAGTGTAACATCCTATTCAGTTTCAAGAATTTTTTAAAAATTCAAGAAAACTTGTAAAATTTCTTTTTCTTACTAATAGTTTTCCAATAAGCCCATACCTTAAAATCCTGCTTGTACATTTTCCGGAAATCTTCACCATTTTATATTTTACATGTATACTTTTTTTAATTTAGTTAACGGACGACAAAATGGCCTTGCTGCATCAGACCTCCAAACTGCCATCAACAACCCCGATCCAGAATCAAACCTATTAGTCAGAGAAGAAAAATCAGCAATCCATCCAGACGTTTTTAATGTTTCAAAAGTTCTCCAAGATATCGTAACTGCGGCTCCATCAACATCTGAAAGTATGACTACTGTTGCACCAAATGTAACTGCAAGAAGCACCCTTGTCGCACCATCGAATCAAATCACGATAATTGGCAACGCATTTAAAGAAATTCAGAAAATTACTGATTTTAGTTTAATTTCTGTAAAAACAATCATTGATTCAATATTTTCAGTCATCGATATTATCATTCCCTTTGCATTATCAGTCCTGAAGATGATAGTTTACTACATACCAGTAATCGGTGAAACCATTGCTGATGCATTACCAGATTATCACAATGTCTCTTCACTGTCTGAAGTAGTAAAGAATGCATTACCACTTGACAAAAAATTTTTCAAAAATCTAATTGGCCTGACAAATACAAGTAGCGATACAACCGCAGAAGAGATAGATCCAGATTTCAAATTAATTATTGATCGACTATCATCTATCATCCAAGACTATCCAGAAGTTGTGTCAGTAGCCAACAAAACCTTCCAAGACATTGCATCATCAATACTTGGCGAAGTGGCTGACAGTGAAGATACCAGTGCCGGTACCAATTACGCAGCATTTAGATTCAATAGAAAGGCTGTTGACGAGCCATCAGCTTTCAGAAAATTTGCTGAAGAAACACCGAGACTCATAAAAAACGTGTATGACGTCATATCCGCATTCAAAAAGTTATTTGGTATGTAATTACAGAAGCAGATGTAATCAAGTCTCAGTGTTTCAGCTGGAAATTGAAATCCAAACTTCTCCATGATGTCCTTCCAAGAGAAACCAAATAATTTAATTTATCTTATTTATGTTGAATTTTGAAAAATGTTACATTGTTTGTATGATATTTCTTGAATTGTAATAAAAATGAGAAGTGCACGCTGAATCACATTTTTTTATTTAGGAAATCTTCAGACATTTTAATGAAAACTTTTGGCTTTATAATTCACAACAAATAGACATTTTAAAACTAGAATAGAAGTTATTCTATAATAACAAGATAATCTATTAATGGAAGTTGGTAAGTCGCATTTTCGTCAAATAACTGAGATATATGATGTTTTTAGATAAAACTACATGTATAGTTATATCGAGTAAGGTGGGTTAGAGGATAGCAATCTAGACTTGCATTCGGTAGACCTAGGTTCGATTCCCGATCTTGGATTGTGCATGTTTTTTATGGTTTCCCACAATTCCTCCAGGCGAATTGTGGAACCTGACTGCTTAGTCTGACTTAATTTATATAGAGATCCCCCCCTGCCAAATGGTAATATGTACTAACTGCAGGGTAAAGAATTGAATTCAATTGAATAGTTTGAATTAAGGAAAAATGTACAAAAGTCAATTGATAGATATTTCGTTATTTCATATCTTAAATTTGCCTTTACTTACTGAAACGGAATTTTATTGAGAACTGTTGGCACTGAAAATAGCATAAGATGATTTTTTCTGAAAAATTATTTCAGGTGTTTTTATCGTTCGTAACCCCTAAAAAAGGCTCATATTGAGCAAAACATTGAGCTATAATGTTAAAATAAATAAATTTATGGTTGTGATTAACCATTTTGAAAGAGTAATATTAATTTTCACCGACTAAACTATGGTGAAAACAAAGCTGTTAGTACTATAATAGTATTTTATTTTTATCATTGTAAATTACTGACAAGTAATCAAAATAAAGAAAAAAAATTGCTCAATATACTTTTAAAAATAACGAAGAAAAAATGGAAGAATATGAAAGTTCCGGATATAAGGCAACTGCCCATGGATTCAATTTTCAGCTGAAAATGCTGATGCTGGTATTTGATAGAGCGTGTTCAACTTATCGACAAATTAAATTAGCCACTGAAATGAAAACTTCCGATAAATTCGACGATATTGTTCTGGAATATGAAGATGATGAAGGTCAAACCATTGACATTCTCATACAATGTAAACACAAAGCTCAGAAAAAAAACTGCATTAAATCCAAAAAATTGAATGATTTGAAAGGACCATTTAGTTTAAGAGAATATTTCAATTCCTACACTAAAATAAAGATGGAGGAGAGATTCTCTAAAAAATCCATCAAAGAATTGATGTTACACACCAATGCGAATGTTGAACAGGAATTCAAAGAAAGTTACCTTAAATAAGTCTTGAAGAAAGAAACTTGGAAAATATTGCAATTTGAAGCATTTGAAAAGGCGAGAGGAAATGCACCGACGTTTTATCGAATTAATGATAATTTCTTATTGAAATTGCCGCCGAATCAAATCGAAATTAAAGAATTTAAAGAGAAATTTTTGCTAACAATAAATCAACCTAATGAGAAAGAGTTGGACGAAATTATCGAAAAGGAAATGGGGACAGAATTTTGCATAAAGGCATTCGTGAAATTACGAATAAGCTTTATTGCTACTTGCCTCAATGGATGTCGGATCAAAAAGGGACAATTCTTAGTAAGGATTCAGTTGAAACATTTTTCAAGGATTTGAAAGAGCAAATAAAACAAGTGGGCATTGAAGGAGTTATTTTTCAAAATAAAGAAAAAAAGCTAGAATTTGGAGATTTCTTTAATAACGTGGAAAAGATGGAACAATTACACGAATTAACACAACAACATGCATTGGTTAATTTGATATCAAAAAGTCCATCACTGACCATCATCAAAATAGTCCAATCATTAAAAAAGAAAGATAATTACGTGGTATTGAACTTAAAAACTTTACTAGCCTTGGCGAATGAAGTGATTGCTACTCTAAAAACGAGAATGAATTTCTCGATTTATGTTGAATGTTCGCGATTTAAGGAACAGAAAATGATTCGAGTGATGCGTGTGTTAAGTAAACTGCTAGACATCATAGAAAGGGACAATGGTATCAAAATGATTGTTTTAGTATGCCTTGAAAATGACGAATTAATGAATTCCCTAGCAAAATAATACTCTTTTGTAACAAGTAGTGATTATAGCAGTTTCGATGAACTCACTTCAAAAGTCAAAGAAAGAATTTTAGATTTCGAAGTTAAGTTTCAAGGTTGCATGATTCAGTTTAAGGAAATTCTAGATGAGATATCTACGGGCCTTCTCGAGGAAGATATTTAAAATAAAATTGTGGAAAATGTTGATATATTTATCGGAAAACCATTAAAGGAAACAGACGGATTGCATGATACAAACGTGTACATCGAACGTGAATTAAAAACAGCTAAAGAAACAAAAAATTCCACACTTTGCATAATAAAAGGTGGACCTGGCATTGGAAAATCTACCAAATAAGAAAACATGGCCTGGAAAGCAAAAAACAAAAACAAAAATGAGTTTGTGGTGAGAATTAATCTGTTAGATTACACAAATGTGTTTAATGAACTAAAGGAATTTTCCAAAGATACACTCATAATTTTTTTTAATAAAAAGTGAACATCTCGAAAGCAAATTTGAAATTGTTATATTGAAACATCTCCTATTTTTCAGCAGCAAAATTATTTTTTTCCTGGATGGATTAGATGAAATAAGCCCTTTATACGATAACACGGTTATTGGTTTAGTAACGGTTCTTCAACAGAAACAAAAGTTGCAAAGGTTTGGGTCACATCGAGATCACACGCGACTAATATCTTAGAAAAGGAATTTAAAACAACGTTTTATGAATTGCCACATTTCGATGAAAATGATCAAAAAACATTTCTGCAGAAATATTGGATTTGCCTACTAAATGTAACTGAAGGAGTTAACGCATTGAAATGTATGCGAAAAGATTAATAGACAGTTTAAAAAAATATTTAAAAATAGAAAGTGTCAAAGACTTGGTTGGAATCATAAAAATACAAATAAAAATGATAGAAGATGTGTTTGTGGATAATTGCAAGGAATGTTGGGAAAACGGAAGTGATCATGAATTGGATAATATAAACATGGACGTATATGATTTTTTAAAGTATTTGTAAATAATAAATTTCAAATTTATTTTAAAGAAAAAGTTAAATCTGAGTTCAAAAATAATTGCTAATAATGAATTAAAAAGAGATAAAAAAGAACTTCAAAAAATGGCTTTTCTATTAATATTTCCTAAAAACGAAAAGTTGTGTCTTAGTCCCCTCAAAGGTAATATTCAAATTGAATTGCTTAAAGTTGGTATCATTGAAAAACGCGATGACAATTTCGTTTTCATTCATCGAACCTTCGCTGAATATTTTGCAGCTGAGTTTTTAGTAGAAAAACTTAATGAAGACAATAAAAATGTCGGTTTGATTAGATTTCTAAATTTACATTACTTTACAAGAGAAAGTCATATGATTCGATACTTTTGCGAGCACATGCTAGTAGAAAATTTAGAAATACACATGCCAACCATGATAAATGACTTAGAAAGGGTCAAAGCATTCGGTAGTTTTTGATAAAGATGCAATGGGGCGA
Source organism: Ommatoiulus sabulosus (assembly GCA_034697705.1). NCBI lineage: Eukaryota > Metazoa > Arthropoda > Diplopoda > Julida > Julidae > Ommatoiulus > Ommatoiulus sabulosus. Next base: position 12,897 of record JAQGAO010004436.1, read on the forward strand.
ATTCCCAATCATCTCGCCTGCATATATCGATAGATTCAATTATTCTTATCCGGGATCTTGTTTTACATTGATTTCTTTGACCAAGACAGTAAAAATCTTTCAATTTTTGTCCATGGAATTTTTCTCTATAACAAGAATTGGAGGATTTTGACATAAGAAAATTTCGCCTAATGAACGAGAACATTTTACCAGAAAACTTTTAATAAAAACTTTTGTCCGTGTGTTTTGTTTATGAACTTAATAAATTCGTTTTCATTTCCTGTATATTTTACCAAAAATAACAAGCGAATCTTTAAATGAATGTATTCCTTGATTAACGATAACATTAACTTTGTTAAACAAAAACATTTGTCAAGGAACTTTATCAACTCGTTGAACGCAGTTTTATCAGCTCGACAAACTCGATTTTATCAACCCTTTAAACTCGTTTTTATCTGGAGTGTCCGAAATACATGGACAACACTGTTATATGAAGACTTTTTGGGTGTATGACTTCACTACTGGAAATGTATGATTAAGTACATTTTATAATTATCTTCTATAAATTGCATCTCTGTTATTATGTTGTTTCTTTACAGCTGTATGTTTTATACTTAAAGCAATCTGTAGGTCTTCAATCAAAAGTAATTTGTTCTGAACTTAAAATAACTTTTGTGCATAAAATTAAAAGAAGTTGTTTTTTTTTAAACTAAAAAAAATTGTTATGGTTCAAATCTAAAAGGATTTGTTCTGTTTTAAATCTGAAACAATTTGTTTGTTTTTAATCTATAAGCAAAAACAATTCCTTAATCAAAATTGGAAATGTCAAGTTTCATTTTAAAATCCGAATTTTTTTATAAAGATGTTTAAAGATTTCTCAAATAATTCCATACACATACTATGGAAAAATCCCCAAAAAAGCGAAGACAATTTGAAATGCATTATTATATACTGTACTCAAAATATCATATCTTCATCTGAAATCATGGCTTATCTTTAATTTTTAAAACTTTTTGAAGATTCTAAATTATCATGCTATTCGTAAGAATTTCATACCTTAGAAATATATTTATTTTCAATATGTGTTATATATTTTAATTCATCCAAACGAAATATGTTTTAAAAATAAAAATAAAACTTGTGATCCATCTACACTTCTCACATTTATTACAATTGAAGAAATATCATCAAAACAATGTAACATATTCCAAAATTTAACATAAATAAGATAAATTTGTTTGGATTCTCTTGAAAGGACATCATCAAGAAGTTTGGATTTTAATTTCCAACTGAAAATCTGGAACTTGTTTAAACATGTCTTTGCAAGATTTTTCATTGCTGGACATCTTCTCTGCATGCTGCTGCTGACACCAGATAATCGACAGTTAGACGAGGCCCCTAAATGGCGTAGGCCCTAAGATGAAGCTTAATTTTCTTATAGGCAACTTCGGCTCTGATTTGGTGCCACGTTGTAGATTCATTTGGTGTAATAGTGGTGCCTCTTGTTGGTACATTTGGTCTATCAGTAGTCGTACTTGCAGGGGTTGACGGTGCAGCAGCTACGATGTCTTGAACTACTTTCGATACATTGAAAACTTCTAGATGGATTACTGCTTCTTCTTCAATAAATGATGGTTTTGATTCTGGATCCGTGTTGTTAATGGCAGTTTTGAAGTCTAATGCAGAAATGCCATTTTGTCGTCCGTTAACTAAATTAGAAAAAAATAATAATAAAAAAGGACATTTTAGAGGTCTTGTTTTCTTACAAAATTTCTTGAAATGAATTCTTATGTAAAGTTTCAACTTTGAAACGATAATCCTAACAATGTACAAGCAGTATTTCAAAATATAAACAGTTTAGAAAAAAATCAATAAGAAAACGAAATCTAAGAGGTTTTCTGGTATATTTTCAAAATTTCTTGAAGAGAATTACGATGTTACATTTATTTGGAAGTAAGATGCGCTTTATCAATTATAAAATAGCGATGATTTCCGGGAAAGTATATACAAGAAGCAGCATTTCAAAATATAGGTCTCTCGATTTAGATAAAAGTTAATTGAAAAATGGTGACTGCTGGGGAAACCACAGATTGTTAACAATTCTTTACAAATTAGATGAATTTAAATGAAAATGTTTAAACATTTTACGAAAGTTTCCACGTTTTTTCAGGATGATTTTCATTGTCCATTAATGGCCTGATTAGAAAATGGTGTGATTATTCAAATACGAATATTTTACTTACTTTGATTGATCATGGTGTAGAATTCTGGATCGATGGATGTTTCA
>JAQGAO010004437.1:0-15161 GCA_034697705.1 Ommatoiulus sabulosus
AAATTCCTATAAATTACGAAGAAAAGGTTATTTTTTAATGTTTACATTAATTTGATTTTTTATTATTAAATCACTGACCTTTTCAATTTTAAAAAAAAATGCATGGACTTAAGGTGGGTGGGGGCGGAATTTTTAATTTTCCCCCACCACGATTTTCAACCTAGGCACGGCACTGCTTACACGATCAGTTTAGCTGACAATATTTTTGCTTCATTAGCGCTCAATTTTCCACTTTCATTAGAAAGAAGCACGTGTCTGTCGTCAGAACGGACGACTTAATCGCAATCATTCTAGCTGCGCAATTTGGAAATGCTAAACCTACATGTTCAATACTAATGACAGGCATATAATGAGGTGCACCACCTGCACTGTCAATACTAATTATAGAATTTGTGATGCTTTTCCCAATTGCGACAGTGTAAATTGGACTGTAATAATAATTAATCGTCGGTAGGCTACTATACTGGCGGCCACGCCCCAGTACTGATTCCAAAATCCGGATTTTTATCAATACTGGTCATCATTCCACGTTTTTTCACCCTACACATTGGTTCACCAATGCAGTAAATTAAGCCCATGCAGTGAAGCATGCATGATTACGAAATCTGCATACCGTCCATATTAATTTGATTTTTGCAAGCTCAGTGACAAAATTAATTGGAAAATAGTTTTTCAGGTACAATTATACTGTATATCGTATATTTTGTTTTTACATTTTAGATTATTTTTTCAGCTTGTTAGATAATTTTGGTAATTACTGTTTTTAGGAATTATTGAAAGGAATTATTTTCGCATACAACAGGCGCTACTTTCAACATTTTAACATTGCAGGTTCTTGACGGTTTTCTTAGCCAGTATTTTTTTTATTAAATTTTCAATTTACATTAAAACAATGCAGTTACATTGTACTGTATATAGTGCATCCCCACTTTTGATCGCATTGTTAAAAACAATAGAGATAAACATAAACATCGAGAAATTTCAGCACGAAAACTTGAACTATCACGAATGCAGGATGATACATGTATACCATTTCTAATTTCGATAAAGAATTATTATTAAAGAAACGCGTATGATAGCGCATATCAATATCTGTAAACGCCGATAAGGTTATCGGCAAATTTCTCCAGTACGTTGCGCAAGGTCAGTTTTCCCTCAACTATCAAGGGTCCTCCAAGCTCAGCGAATTAATTCACCGTGAGTAAGAGATCCGAATAGATTTTAATTATCGAAAACTACATATATGTCAAGATTTTGGAACAAGTTTTCGTCCCAAACTTTGGTTTTGCGTTTGAGGATTTGAATGGCAGCACTATTGAAAAGCTAGTTTACACTGAGAACCCATTGTTAGTTGCCTCCGAAAGCAGTCATCAATTAATTGGGCATCTATATTTCCTCTTTTGGATAGAATCATGTTTCTCTTTTCAAAAGCGCTGCTGAAATCCCACCCGGCTGCTGTGGCTTATTATCCACATTTCATTCTTTCGCCCTCTGATTTGCTCATTTGGGCCAATGAGAATCCAACAAGTAGCCTAGGCTGCTGTAGCCCGGCGATGACGTCGTGGAACAGTTGGTGGTGGTGTATCCAGAACGACTAGCTTGCTTTTCACGCAATTCATTAAACTTTTCCACGGAGACAGACTTTGTTGGATCTTTTTCCATTAATTCTATACAGTTTATTTCCAGGGTACTTAATTGCAGCTTTTCACTTTTGAACTTTTGCTTTCTGGCCTTCGTTTTGACCACACTATGCTTAATTCTACTGGGATTATAACATCAGTCTCTTTATTTTCAGTTTTAACTAACTCAGCTGTCGTTGTCATGGCCGAAGGAGGATTTGACCCATGCGAATGCATTTTCTCGCAGGAGGCTGCTCTGCAGCGTCTCATTTCATTGGTAAGCCTGTGTGCTGCAAGTTTTGCATTTTTTTACCAAGGTTTCGTGAAAATGACATTTCACCATTTTGAAAGCGACATTTTCAATCTGCTTGGTGTGAATCTTTCTGAAATTTCATTTAAGAGTTCAAACAGATCAAAAATGAGCTGGAAATTGTTTTTATTTTAATTTTATTAGTTATTCCACCTTTATTAAAGGCTTTATTAATCGATTTTGATTTCAATCAATTATTAAAAATGTCAGAGTATAAGAATCTTGAGCCAATGGTCAAGCGACTCCGTTAAAACTGAATGTATTAACTTTGGCGTCACCTTAATTTGCCTTTTTCTCTATTCAATCTAGCTGCGAAATTCGCAGTCGTATTGCACTGACACAGAGTGCTACCAAGAAAGTAAGTTTCGCAGCATTTGCCGAAAAGTTGAAAAGCGCCATTTTTGCTTTTTGGTTTTTTTTAATGAGGAATCCTAATTTTGCAAATTGCTATAAAATACTGATATAAAATATTTGGTACAGCTAACAAAAATGTTTTTTTTTAAATGTTGCTATTTGTTGAACATGCTAATTAGTCAGTTTTATTTTTTATTCATGTAGTGCCTGGCCCACAGTCTAGCCCAAATGGTGATTTTGGCTTCATGATGTTCACCATTGCTTGGGTTTTAATTGCGGCTGTCCTCTATTTGGCCAGACCATCCAGCCTCCGGGGAAGAGGCGACCATAAGCCGAACGGCAGTCAGGTGAGACCGTTTGTTTATCTAGTTAACAGGTGCGATATGCCATCTGGTTTCTGAGTGCACCACACCTGTATCAAATGTGAAATGACTAGGTCTATTTATCATTTGTTTTCTGTAATTGCTAGAATGTTGCAAAACTGCACAAATGTTCTCTGAAAATGCAAGAATAGTAGCCCAGAATTTTAGCTAATGTTGGTATATTCTGCATACATTTTAGATTTAAAATTTTTTTTAATGTACAAATAGTCCTGACCATCTTGGGACAACGTATTATTTTAAAAAGTTCATAATATCATTCGGTAGCAGTTTTACGAAATATAGGTAAATGCCCAGGAAAGTTGGTGAAACCATGACTGTAACCTAGTTTGGACAACTGTTGTGAAACTTCAAAATTGTATAGCAAATTATATTTGTAGTTCGAAGGAAAGTATTGGGGAAATAGGAGACTCATCTCTTTGTCAAACCAATGTCCCTCGTATGATAGAAATTTTTAATTGTAGGGACCACAAGGTGGAAATCCTCCACCTGGTACACCTGCCCTTTAACGAGGAGGCACCGAATTTTAACCTGCGGACCGATTGGAAAAATTTAAAAAGACAAAAGGATTAGTAATTCTTCTTCCACTCATTACGAACACCAAAAAATCACGTGATCCTTTGCCACGTTTTTAATCGTGGTACGAACCCACGTCCAGTTTGCCCAATTGCTTGACGAACTTGCCGATGAGGAGTGAATCGGAAGAAAATGAGGCATAATGGAATAACAGTTTATTTTTGTTTGTAGCAAAATTCGTATTTTATTTTATCTTATCTTACCCGGTGTTACCTGAAACACCGCGCACATTTTAACGCGTTCTTTTAGCGCGTTCTTATTGGAAACACTTTTAGCATTTCATTCAGTTACACTTGTATTGTGTAAATCTTTTATTTTTATTGTTCTACTGCACTTTTTCTGAAATCGATTCCCCATGTCATTCATGCTCTTATTATTTTGTGCGAAAATACCTGCCTATGTAGAATATTGAACAAAATGTTACTAATTTTGCCGAAAAATTTGATATTTTACATTGTTCAAAAAAACAAACTTCTGCAATGATAAAGATATGGAATTCTCACAATTTTGTTTTTCACTGATGAAAATATAACTTAAGGTTTTTTCAAAGTAAATATTAATGTATTGTATTTCACAATGTAGTTCAAAATTCAACGTTTTTAATGGTATACCCGCTATTCACAGTTAATGTTTTTGAAAAAAAAAAATATTGAGAAATAGGAGAAATATGACTGCACAAAAAAATGCTGGTCAAATTATTGTCCGGTGTTTCAAGTTGCAGGGAATCATCGCAGATTTCAGAAACGTGTAGTGACACTTTTTTAAGCACGTTTTCCACTGCTCGTTTGTCTTCTTCCATCAGAATATAGAAGATTTATCTTAAAATTGTACAGATGTAAAGCTACGAGATGTAAAAATGTTTAAATTTAAGTCGTTTAACAAGATTTCACTCGCTTGACCATTGTGCGAGTTATTATCCAGGGCAATTTCCCCCGTGGAAATTGTCAGTTTGTTATATTATTTTAGCACCTATAAATGATAAACAATAAATAAGTTGTTTTTTTGCACTACTTCTATTCAGAATGGGTCCTTATGGGTCAGCGTGTGAAATTTTCACATGATTTCGTTACTCTCACAGAAATATGTAGAAACTGATTAAAGTGAAGTAAAACTATTAGGATTGGACGCTATTTAGATTACTAAGGTATGGGGCTTCCTTGTAATTTATTCAACGGACAGAAATGATTTGAACATGGTGGATCATATAAGAAAAACCAAAAAAAAATGTTCTAAGAAATAATTCTTGTTCTGATTGTGGTGATTGCATCAAAGTAGTAAGTGGCACTGGGAAAATTTACCAAACAAAATTAATTTTTCATTGGGCAAAACTGAATGATCTGAAAATCTTAGTATTATGCTAAAATACAGAAGGACCACCAGTAAAATATACTGAATGCAAAATAAGTTTAAATGTTTAGAAACTTATAGAAAATAGCAATTTTCCTTTTCAGCAAAATACAAAGGCAATAGAGTAGAATGAATTCATGTTGAATTGTATCCAACATATCAGGTAACTAAAAGTTTTTAATTGGCCATTTTGTATGCCTGACAGTGATACAGATCTAACGCATGATAACTTTACCTGAAGATTTATTCACAGTTTAAAATCAAAAATTAGGCCACTGTACATTCTGATTCCAGTCAGCAAAATGGCATTTCCAAATGGGTTGGACATAAAAATACAAATGCATACTTTGTTCATTGTTGTACTCACTTATGGTAATCTGCCATATGGGAGGTGCCTATGTCGATACATTTTAGTTGCAGTTTAAAACTAATGATATGTGTATAAAATGGCTTATTTTGCATAGGATGCACGGGTTAAACTCCTAAAAATTGATTTTGTCGGTTATAGCAAAATTAGTTTCAGGTAAATTTCTCCTTAATGGCATGTGGTGATTAGCAACCTAGTTTCTTCCTAGTTTTTGGAAATTGCGCTACAAAACCATAAAAGATCGTTGAAATTATTGCGGTGGTGTTATTAAAGGTGATGCTGAAAATATTTCTTATTAAATTATGGAATGTTATGGTAATGTTTAACATTGCTATACTCTTGTAGAACTACCTTTTTTTTATTTGGGGATGAACTTTAATAGCTTGTTGATGAAAAATGCCCTCAATTTTTAAATAAAACACTTTGAAATATTGCCAATTACACCAACTGCATAAGTTCGCCTTATGCATACAAGTAGTCCTTAAATAGGCATAAGCCAAACATGAGTGATTTAAAAAATAAATGAAAAACTGGCCATTATGTTTTGGCGAGTTTTAGAATCTTGTGGGGCAAATTTGCCTTCGTACATTTGGAAAAAGCCTTTTCAAAAGCACGATATGAACACTGAATACGCTAAAACCAGACGATGAATATTCTAATTATTACCATAAAATCTACTGTCCCTAGCACTGCTAGCAGTATGCACCTCAATCATGTTCTGTTGAGCACGTTTATGGTATTTGTACTAGTCGAGATGAAAGATGAACAAAGTTAAAAAAACGAGAATTGAACGTTGAGATAAGGACGTCACCGATTAGAGCGGATGCGACGCACTTTCTCCAAAATCTGCTTCATGTTTTGGTATTTGCCCACCGTGTCGGGCAAATTCTCGAATGGGATGTGTTCTGATATTCCAACGGAGAATTTCTCTGGCGGAGGCAGTCGTATCCCCTTGCTGGCCTGGAAGATGGAGGGCGAGCCGAGCTGCATGAACTTGGAGGCACTGAACACTGGCTTCTCGTCGTCGTTCTTTGTCTTGCTAGAGCGGCCATTTGCCGCACTACTTTTCGGAGTGCATGGTTCAGAGCTGTCCTGTGAGTGCGAATCACTGCCGTCAACGAGCTGATTCATCAACTGAAGCTTGGCGCTTTCCAGGTCCTCGAGGGAAGGCGACTTTGAGCCTGTGGATTCCTCATCTCTCTTCGAGATGCTGCCGTTATTTATTTCGACACTTTCATCTGGGTCAACTCCTGGAGGCAGAGGTTCAGCAAACAAATTCTCTTCTAAGGAAACAAAGGTTTGAATTAACATTGTGGATACGCTGCGTTTTCGAATACTGAAATTACTCAATTTAGAATTAAGAAGGTTGACAATGCAAATGCCTAGAATACCCGACTTTTGTCAACTTAAGTTGAACAAACATCGCTTAACTTTGATAGGACCTAAATCAACGATCTTTCTGAAGTTACGAGCCCTGTCATGGTTTTTAAGGCAGAATCACACTACCGATTGCGACTGGCGTTTGCCGTTGCGATTGCGACCAACTCTCGACCAATCAGAGAACAAGCGGTTGCGATTGTCATTTAGCCGCCCGACTATTTGTCCAATTGTCAATCGCAATCACAATTGCAATGGCAAACGCCAGTCTCAATCGGTAGTGTGATTCGGCCTTTAGACATTTTAGAAAATGTTTGCAATTTGAACAGTAATTTCAGGTGGATCTCATTTCAGCGGGTGCAATAAAAATCTTGGCTTCTAAACTAGAACTTTCTTATGTAAAATAGTTGGTACTAGAGAAAATCAGTAAATCTGCTATTTCCTTTAAAGCTAATGTACAGTATATTCCCGTCGTGAAATTGGAAGTCTGCTTGTTTAGGGGGGATGCTAACATGACCGCATAATTTGTAAATTTTTTCAAAAAATAAAATTCAACCAACCAAGTTTAAGAGTAATAAATAATTGTTATACAATTGGTGAATGCATTATATTTTGAATCTGGATTTAAGAAATGTATTTTGCTTTCATTTGGACTAAATTTCACATAAAAATAGGCTTAGTGTTGAAATTTATATCGTGGCTGATATTTTGATCTTGGCATTGCAAAAACAACACCAATTTGGAGTCGTAAGTTTATATCTGAGCATAAATGCTTGATTTTAATACAAAATCTAAAAAAAATACAGGCTGCTTGTTATACACCAGTCAGTGCCCCATTTTTCCGTTAATGATTCGTTATGGTCCTTTTCTTGCTTAACAAACCTTCTTCAATGTCCATGTCTTCCCCAGAAACCCTTCGACGTTTTGCATCTGGTTTGTCCAACATTTTCCTGGTGCGCTTATCAGGCTTTTTCTTCTAGATTGAATTTGTATTAAAAAAAGTTAATCAGTTTCTGCTCTTTTGCTGCCTCAAAATATCCTGTAAATAATTAACAGACTTTGGCCTGCTTGCGCAACACAGTAAAGGTCTTCACATGATCGTCCTGCATGGGCGGATAGCCGTATCTTTTCCATTCCTTGAAAAAAACCACAGAACTTGTATTAATAGTTAAAAAGTTTGGTCAGTTGCGCTGGTTAATGACATGCAGAACAACAATTTTCACCTCAGATTTTGAAAATAGTTCCGTTAAAAAATCTTTATAACTTTTGTTTATATCGCAGTAGTAATATCCTGCATGAAGCTTGTTTGGCTACTTTTTTTTTATAAAAAGCTGAAATTATGACACCCTTTAAGTAAAGCAATTCATTTGAAAAGAGAGATTATAGTATTTCTAACAAATATTTCTTCCGAATGGTTTATTTTGTAGGCTTGGCAATCTCTGCAGATAATTTAGCAAATTTTAATGGATAAAGACTGTTCTGGAATGTTGAACTTTTTGTTAGAGTTAAACAGAAATCTTCATTTAGACGCTTGTTTTAAGCATCCACACAACTGTTTAGGAAAGAAATAAAACTTACATCTCTCACGCCATGAGGTAGCCCTACGTTATATCCTGGATAACCAATCAACAAATTTGAATTATATTTCACTATATGTACAAAAAAGTGATAAATTTAGTTTCCTATTTACGTTAGTTATAACAAAAAGACTCATGAAAGGCATGACACAAACCTTTGGGGACAAGTACTTCTTTCACTTCTCCATCTTCATTTCCCCCTTCTTCATCCCAAAAACATTCAGAAGAATTATCATATTGACCGACATATTTTGACTAATTAAAATAAAACGTTTCAGCGACCTTTTACTTCCAAATCGTACAGCTCAATTCCTGAACTTGAAATTTCTGCCTCTTTCAGCCACCCGGGTGGATATCCCAAACGCCTCATCTTGTAAATGTAGTGAGGAAGCTCTTTTCTTCCTAAACTGAGAGCTTTCCTCAGCTCGTCACTAAAAATGAGAAATTTTACAGTTAACCAAATATGGCAAAGAGACCTTGAAGTTGTGGTCCAAACTGTCACCTTATTCGGCCAGGCTGAAATCTTGCAAATCTCAAGTCGTTCTCTACGTGATAACGGCTAAAGAGAAGAAGTTTTAGAAGTTAGTATTTTTTTGGGTGTAAAGATGAATGGCATATAAATGCATTTTTTATTAAGTTTCAAAAAGTTGCGTAATCGTTTTTTTTTTTTCTTCTATTCATTTAAAATAAGTTACTGATATAAGCATTATAGCAACAAGACTGAAGTTTGAACGCTTTTGCCAATTTAGCTAAAATATTGATGCACTTGTCAGTGAGCTAAGGAAACATGACAAAAAAAGTGCTTTTAAAACCTGTAGGGAAGGATGAATGTGTAAAAATAATTTTCATTTATGTTTAAATTGTTAGCCGTGCGCAATTGTTAATGGATCATTCTTGCTTTCCATAAAATTCTTGCAAGATGCATATTTTAATTTAAGCGTATATTTCCATTTTGATTTTAAAATGTTGGTCATTTTTGCATCCTGTTAATTCTGAAATTTAAATTACTTTTGCTTTCCACCATTGCGGCTCATGTAGTCTTGCCGGTTTCTTGATATCCGCTGCTGATCTTTCTTCTCGCCACATTCATTCAGCATGTGATCGCCCATGCAGTTAAAGCAGGTGGATTTCACACTGTAAATGAACGAAATGATTGGAGGACATGAATTCAAACATAGTGAATACAATCTTGGAATTAAGGGGAAAAAGCTAAAAATCGGTTATGACCTTTTCAGTCGATTTGCACTGGGATCCTCTACCACCATAATTTCAGGCGAATTTAAGGTATCTGAAAAGCTCGTATTGTATCTATTTCAGGTTTATTAAAGATTAAAATGTCCATTCTATTCCAATGAGTTTGTTTTACAGAATCAGATGATGTAAGGATACGATGGCACTCTCCAAACCTCTTCTTCCACAGGAGTCGTCGATTCTAATCCCATTTTATCGATGCAAAATCCAGAATACGATTCGCACTAACGAAATTAAGGTAAGCCAAGAAATGTTCAGTTAAGTACAGACGACTGTTCAGACGAGAGCAAGCACAAATTAAATTTACACACCAAAATGTTACCACTGATTAACATACATGTGCATGCATAATAATTTTAAAACGCAGATTACGTTTATAGTGGATGTGGAAAAAACGTTTCATCTTTTTGCAAATTGTCATTTAATTCAAATGCAATCAACTCACTTTGTTTTCTGTAACGACTACACCATCTGAACTCGATGTGCTGACAAGCTGTTCAAGCCTGAATATTTCTATCTGATGTTGCGATTTCAAGACTTCAACCTGATTTCTGAGCTGCTCATGTACTAGATAATTAAGGTAAACGACTGATAGAGAAATGGGCAGGGACTTTAAAAGATTAAAATAGGATAAGCAAGAAAAAATTAAACTGCGATAAGCTTTTGAGGAGCTATTTCATTGTGGAATATATCAAAAAATGCTTTTCTAGGTTATTAAGCAGGATTTTCTAAATACTAATTAGCAAATTTTGACAACAGGCCAATATTTAGAAATACCTCTTAATTCTCTTATTTTACTTGTGCGGATAAGAAATATTTTAAGATTAGCCTGAATAAATTACAGAAATAGCTTCCTGCAGTTTCTAGGCAAATGCCAGGAACCCTCCTTTCTTCGTTACTTATCTCCTCCACTCTTACCAACGATTTGCAATAAGAGTTCACAATTGTGTATTTCATAAAAGTGTACCAGCTCAAACATCACCCATTAAGGATATTTTCTTTCTTTAACTTTTCAATGGTCTTAAGATGTGGGCAACTGGTGCACTGACATTCCTTGACGACTTTAATGACTTCTCCATTAACCTTTTCGTTGCTAGGATCACTGCTTAGTTCGGTGGTGGACTCGGAATCCTCCAATACTTCAATGTCAGAGTCTGCCTCAATCTTTGGCACCTCTTCGACGCTTTCTCTGTCATCCTCGCTCCCAGTCTCGTCCAAAATGACCAAATTAGACTCGGACACGCTCAAGCCATCCTCTACAATTAAGCTTACTGTCGTCTCCTCTTGAGAGCTCCCTTCTCCCGAATCAATGGCGTTTTTGCACTCGCTCGATTTGACAAGACTTTCTTCCTTCTTGTCAAACGACTGGAACAAACTATTCGAACCGAACAAGTCGTCTTCCATCATGTAAGGTTACTTTTTTGGATATAAAACGCTGCAAAAAAAATGGAAAGTAGGCTTAATTTCTAGACCCTGACATGACCGCAAACGGGCAGTTTAGTGCCTTAAAAGAACAGACCCTAATGACTTACATTTATGGGCAACTTATTTTTCAGCATATATCTCAAAAAATACGAACCAGAGGTTTTCCATATTAGTATAGACTGAATGTAGAGCAAATTCGTTCGCCACTTCGCAACGAGCAAGGAGGGAAAATTTGGGGAATCACAGCTACCCGTGTTTTTATAGCGCTTTAGCTAACGGTCGCCTGTTGCTTTTATGGTTTCTCGATTGAACACTGAATGAGCTTTCAGCGGCAAACGAGACGAACGGGAGATCGTTAGCTAAAGCGCTATAAAACCGAGCTCGCGGCGTCTTTCTCTGTGGCGGCTACTGAACTGCCAGTTCTTTGAAATCGAATGATTATGTAAATAACTTTTTGTTTTTAATTAATTAATTAATTACTTTATCACCTCTTTAATGCTGTTACGCTTGGGAAAATAAAATTATAGATGTTAGATTAATTTAACAGGTGTTAAGTTAAAGGACAGGTATGGTTTCCCGTATAAACTTACGTGTAAATCGAAATCGCGGTAGGTTAATGTCAAATCCAGCTGTCATCTAACTTCTTTAAAAATGTTCCTTCCTCAAAATGAAACCTTGTTATAGCAACATCGTCCTCGTGTTAATCGAAACATTAAAACCGCGATGAATTTTCTGAAAATGTCAGTTGAAGTACCGCATATCGTAATATTATTTCGAATCGTACTTTAGTCTAGTTTTTCGAATGTTGTTTCCTCACCTGGCGTACGAATGGTCAGGTTTTCACTCAAGCATCATGGAGAATTCTCGCAGTGCTTTGCATCTTCTCTGTTACAAGATAGATAAAAGCAGAGAATTGCGGTATTTAAACGTGAAACTGAATGCTGTAAGTAAATCTAGCCATGCCGGTTGATGACACTTGGCTGTTTTATTGGTTATACTTGCTCTTTGTACTTTTGCAATGGTTATATTTGTGTTATGCAATGTGGTGCATGCAATATACTGTATGTGTTTACCATAATTTTTTATATAAGAATGATTGCTCACACAAACTCTAATACGAACCATATATTTTTTTTAAAGCATAATATACTTGTATAATGCATGATCAGCAATATATATCCTTCATGTACTTAAAATTTGAACCTTCTAAATCTCACTATACAGGATTCAGATGTGACAGTTCCACTGTTTTATGGAGGAGATCTCGTGGCAGAATCGTCCATCATTCACAGCAGCAACTACTGCAGAATTCATGCCAAATATGCAAAAAGAGGCCTAGCCGTCAAACTCCTATTTCCCACCGGTGAGTTCTATGAAAGTAATAACTTTGAGGTTGGGCAGTAAGTCTACTGGCAGTGCAGTTATCCAAGACAGTTTCATTTGCCTCTAAATGCCAGTAATTTTAAAATTGATCTAATGCCTTCATTTTTTCAGATGTGATTATTGCAGGAATTAATAACTGCCAAAGCGGTGCTTGGTTCTATAGCATTCAAGGAGTCTTCCAGATTTTCTTCGAGTACCATAATCGTCACACCCAACTGAAGGTTGTCACTTCTTTAATGGTAAGTATTTTCTGATATTTATTGCCAACAAGGTGGATAAATCACAGTGGCATATGTAACATGGTGTTACGATCAATAATTGAGGTTTATAGAAGAGATTCATAATTTTTGTGACAATACAAAAGACTACCAATCTTGTAATTTTCTTTTATTTTGTGTTTTACTTGGATCATGTTCAGGAACTTTGGAAAAGCCGGCAGGGAAATCCGAAGCTTCCCAATAAACTAACTGTGACCATGGAGGAGGTCTTGCGTGGAACCCTTGATGACGGTTTGTTACAGCCCAGCGACCAGCTGACCCCGCTTAGCCAGTTACTGGCCAAGTGCGAGCTCGAGACGCCCATGGAAGTGGTCTGTACAGAGACAGAGGCGCCTCCAGTTGTCGACTCAACGTCGAGCCTGCCGGAAGAAGGTGAAATTGCCGCACCATCCGATGCTGACAGCTGTCCTTCTGTGGATTCCTTTCGTTGGTTTAGCAGTGACCTGCTGCACCGCATTCAGTCGTTCTCTAGGCGCTGCCACCTGGAGGAGCGCTACTTGGCCACTGCACTGGTGGCCTTCCTCAAGCTGCTAAAGTCCGAGTCTAAGGAGCGAAGTGACGACCTCTTCTCCTCGTTCCTGGAGATGATATGCAACTATAGTTCGCTAATCACTGATCCCAGCAAGCTGCGCTGCTTCCGATCTGACTGGGGCATCGATGAGAAGCAGAACGCGTTACTCTGCCTCATCTGTGAGTGGCTGGGTAAGAACCTGAATGTGTTCAAGGAGCTGGTAAGCCGGAAGGTGGAAGACTTCAAGCTGGAGCAAATGGCTACGGGAGGTGACCTGCCTCCAGCTGAAAATCTAGTCGCGGAAATATTTCCCGAGTGTATGCGGCTGTTGGTTAGCTATTGGATCGGATTATACGGCGTGGCTGAGGGCGCTGCGGTTGCTCCACCTACCGCAGTGGTTGAGGAGCTGCAGATCCGCAAGGCAAAGCCAGGTTTCATTTTTGGAAATCGTGTCGACCACAGCTACTCCAGCAATAAGGACACCACGACACCCCCTGGTACGACAATCAAGGATGACGTGAGCACTACGGTGGTGGTGCCACCCAACAAGCGGGCTGACCATAGCTATTCGTCATCTTCAATCACCTCTGTGACCGTGGTCAGTGAAGGGGTTGGCAGCAGCAATCCTCCTCTCCGCGAGGACCACACTTATGTGGCAAGTGGATCCGTTCTACAGAGTACTGAAGATGTGGCACTGGTGCCTCTCATGCGAGAGGATCACACTTACGTGTCGACGAAGGAACGGAAAACGAAAACGGGTGCTAGTGGAGGAGGTGGTAGTTCTGCTGTGGTTGCCACTGCACAAGTGGACCATGGCATCAAAGATGACCATGACTACGACATGCCTCATGCAAAACGTTTCAAGTCGGCGCTGATGAATGGGGCTCAATACGCAGTTGTGCTAGACACAAGTAAGCACCCCTTCGTACAGCTCATCTTGGAGTTCCTGAACAATGTGCTGATATCTGGTGTGGCACACGTAGTGTATACGAGACTGGTTCACCTATAGCGCTGATCCAGTCATTCCGAGGTTTGTCGAAGCAATGTGTTCGTAAATTAAATTATGGTTTTCAAAACTAGCTACGTTTTAGGTGCTTTTTGGTGGAAAACGTGAATTTACTTACCTAGTCTCAATGCCGTTAGGGAAGTCCTTAATTAAATGATCTCCTAACTTAAGTCGCAATTATCCAAGATTTTTCCTGAGAGTGGTAAAAGGGTAAAATGCAGTATCTATAGATCACAACCAGAAATACAAGCAAAAACAGCATCAGTTATTTAAGATACATTGTTCCAAAATGTGGATCTTTCTGAAATTATTGTCACCAGCTAGAATGATTCAGAAACAAAGTTGTCTAAAAAACACCGATAAGATTTGTCCATTTTGTGCCTTTAAAACTACAAGTACTTCGTAAAGCAAATGCCCGTGTATCCATACTGACCGAATTTACAAGCTTGTACAAAATGGTATTCCTTTGACATGATGAAAATTTATTTCAACTTAAGTTTTATTAAAATTAATAATTTTTAGTTTCAAGAGTCTTATGTGAAAGTTCTTTAAAACGCCATTTTATTACACATTCCATTTTTAATATATTTTAAGTTAGCATATGCAATATTTCTTAATCATGCCCAGTATTTAATGTTTCATCTATTTTTGAACATAATGTTCTTCTCGAGGAGAATAAATTTGGAAATATAGGCATTTGTTATGAAACGTGTCAGTCTAAGCCAATGTAAGCTTCGTTAAAGTAAAAATAAAATTGACATTCTTTGAACGTGGCCTATCATGGATCCTGCATAAAGGTTGGGTTAAAAATGATCGGTTCAAAGGAAGGCTCTACATTTTATTTCAACATTTAAGTAGGAATGTTGCCAAATCGACTCTTTGACTAGTATACAAATAAAAAATCACGATTTGTACATAATTGGCACGATCTACCAGAATCGTTGGAGGTGCTGCGACGACGACTTAAGTAACCGTATGTGAAACGAAGACATACGAGAAGAAAGTAGACAGGCACAAGTGGAAGGAAGACCTGGAGACATAAGACGGTTATTCGGCTTTGGTCCTAGGGCGTGAGGTTAAGCCCCCGAAAAGGTTAAGCGAGTTGATGGCCACCAGAACCACGGGCGGGGTGGCAAACAAGGTGATGTAGATGGCCTTCATTATCGGGCTAGAACCCTCTGAGCCGGCGTCTGTGGCAAAACTGGAGATAATAAACACATAAAAAACTGATATAAATTTCGTTGTACGAGCTATAGTAAATAGGTGTAGTTCTGGCCTTCTAGGGCCAGGACAAGAATTTTTTGGAATGGTCACTGTTGAGCGTACTAATAGCGGATTCGGCTGGGCACACCCGTGTTGTCCACTTCAGGTGCGGGTGCAAATGGATCACGTGTCACTTA
>JAQGAO010004438.1:0-15158 GCA_034697705.1 Ommatoiulus sabulosus
AATTTTGAAAACAGCTTGTTGATTATACATAAGCAATTTTTAATATGTTCTTTATAAATTTACCATTTGTGAATCACAGACCTACAAAATATTATAGCATTAATCTAAGTTCAAACCATAATTAATTTGAAGGAGGATGAATTATTTAATCAAAATGTTCTTACCAGTATTACCAATGTGTACCAAATTTATCCAGAATGCATATTTATCCAAAATATTACTGAGACAATGAACCATGTGTACCAATGAACTAACCGTACAAATTCACAGTTTTCAATAAAACAGGGAATTTCCCCTAACAAAATACCAAACCACCCAGTTTCAAAGGAAAAAATGAACTGTTCCTCCATACAGGGACAGTAATGTATTTAATAGCTGATGCAGGCTTTGTACGTTTATGGATGGCCCCTATATATCGACAAGGCAACGTCCAATGCCTATAAAAATCAAATCACACTTGCAATCATTACTTCAAAATATCTCCTTATATTAACGTTTAAACAACCATTTGATAGGATATGAAATACACAGCACCAGTACATGTATTTATTGTTATTGCCTTTGAACGTCTTTTTATTATTTCTTGAAAATTCGCATCAATTTGACAAAAAAAAAAAAAAAAGAGATAATTCGGAGAAACGGAGGGGCCTGAAGACATAGTTAATCAGTCGATTTTGAAAGAAACATCAAAGCATTCGCCTAAAAAAAATAACTTTTGAAAACCAACATTTTCAAAACGACTAAAAAGTCTCAACTGAACTCGAGGCCCAACTCGTTTTTATTAAAACTCCCAATAGGTTTAATGTAGGTTAGCCTTCGCTTCAGATTTCGTCTTAGTCATTAATAACAAATCAGTTACAGAATAAGGTTCAAAAGCATCCTCGTGGCAATTCAATCTCCTTCTATAATGTACTGTACAACTACAACATTGGAAATTTACTTTTCATCTTTAAAGCCCGAGGAGATAGGATTTCAATGCCTTGTAAAAACAATACAATTATCAAAATTGCATTTCCTCAGGCTGATCCTATCAGAAGAAATTCACTACTATACATGGACATGCAAGACGATGACCATGAGGAGCTGGAAGATGTCCCTCTTTTCAAGGAGCATCCGGAACCTTTAGCCTCATCCTACATGCATCAACAACGTGCACCGCAGCTATTATTTTATTCATGACACCATATTTCACTCAATATTTCATTCCCTCATAAAATTTATATATTCAAAAATATGCACTGGGGTGTTTTCATAGCGTATTTGAGGAATGCGTTTGATTATCTTGGGGAGCTAGCTTAATGGGCGGGACGCCCCCTGCAGGGGAAAAATCGTGCGTTTTGGGTTGTCATGGGAACCGGAACTGCAATTGTGATTTATTTGGCGGGAGAATAATAATGATAATCAAAAGGAATTGAGTCGGGAGCATCATTTGATGGGATTTCAACGAGGATTTAAGAAAATCCGCCATATAAAAACATACAGAGGCGAAGCTGCTTATTAAGCGTTTGAACAGGGATTCCTTAAGACAAGCAGCGGAAATTCAGCGAAGGAATTAAATGGCTGAGGCTTATCGAAAAAGAGGATGTGCAGGGAGAAATCTGAAGGGCCAATTTCACAGAGTTAAAAAAGGTTCTAGCGCGATGGGCTTTATACAGAGTGCGCACAAAAGTCTAAATCTTACAGCCATATAGGTTTGAAGATACCATGATGCTGCTATTGTATGCTCCTTTCTATATTGCTTCCAACACTTTCCCTACAATTATTATAATTTCTTCATCATGTGGTTAAAATAATCAATTCTTTAAATAAACTATAGCTTGTACAGTGATGGGCAAAGTCGTTCTCTTAAGGGAGGGAGGGACTCACAGTTCACTCACCAAAATGAACCACTCCCAGTTCACTTATTTCACTAAAAGTACAGCTAAAAGTGTTTAGCCCTGTACAAAAGGCTGAAAAGAATTATCACTCTACAGAAACATGTTGATTTGAAATTCCCTACATTTAAATTAGTTTTAACTTATTCCTCCAATTTCTCCAAATTGGGGAAACTTATTCCCTCCAATGATGGGCTAGCCCATCATGAAAGTTCATGGGGAAATGCTGGTATTAAAATGAACGGCAGTTCACTGAAATGAGTGATTCAATTCACTCAGTCACTAGTAAGAGTGGTTCTTTTTTGGTCATTCACTCCTGAACGACCCAACACTAATAGCTTGCAGACGCTGCTAGTACACAGTGATGTTTCTAATCGGCAACAAACTTTGGACAATGGTGGTCACATCAGGGTTTCAGCTTGCCTAACTAGCAATAATATCCGGTCAAGCGGCCTTGAAGAAACCCATGCTTAAACTATACAGCAATAATTTCTTCGTAATGACGATAATTTTGGGATGCTTGGCGACTCAAGGACGGTCACGTTTAATAACTTCCGGTTTAAAGCAACCATAAGACATTCCGATTTCCAACTAGAAATTCCGTCGCACTGTGTGCATGAC
This sequence comes from Ommatoiulus sabulosus, assembly GCA_034697705.1. Taxonomy (NCBI): domain Eukaryota; kingdom Metazoa; phylum Arthropoda; class Diplopoda; order Julida; family Julidae; genus Ommatoiulus; species Ommatoiulus sabulosus. Next base: position 2,496 of record JAQGAO010004438.1, read on the forward strand.
CCTGGTTTCATAAGCAATAATTTCTGGATAATGGTGGTGGTATTGGGGAGTTTTATTGGCTGTATAACTGCCACGAATAAACATGTATAGGTTTTGGACTCAGCAATAGTTTCTGGTAAACATAAGTAATGAGGGTGTCGCCCTGAATCTTCTAATCTACGAGAATTATTGTCGGTCATATTGGTTACTCCTCAATAATATTTTACGTGATCCAGGCCATGTTGCATTCAGACTTCCTAACCATTTGTTTCATCATGTGTCTGACAGTCGTAACAAGGATACTAAAACAGCAATGCGGCCATATTGAAGCTCTTAGATTTCCCAGTCCATTTTCCAGAAATGCATGCCTGAATCTACATGTATCGGGTTAGTATTTGTGATAATCATTATTCAATATTCTGCAGCTCTCACGCCAGCCATGAAAATCGTGGGGTCTAAGACGTGGGATCCTTTTTTTCCACAGTTTCAGAGGGGGGAAAAAAAGACCAATGGCCAAGAATATAACGACCAACTCAAAATAAGGTTTGTTTTGTGTCTCGATTGGCCACTTTTTTAAATATTTAAATTCAAAACCAGCCTCAGTTTCCCCCCATAAAACAGCTCCACGGTGTGATAGCCATTGCGAATAACAAATTCCATCACAAATTGGTATGATGGTGGGGGGGACAGTGAAGGCGGACCCATTCCCCCTTCAAATAACCCCCACTAATGACGCCATTACTATTCTCAACACAATCCCAGGCATTTTTATATTCACATGGGTCCAAAGAGATAGAAAAGCGAAAGTGAAGCCATAGGAGATGATGAATTAAAGAGGATGGGGGAATGCGAGGGGGTGAAAGGAGGGGGTGGAGTAGGGGCAATATGGCGTCGGAAATATCCCCAATTTTCCCTCGTTTTTTTTTAACAAATTATATCTAGTAGCAAAAGAGGGGGGAAATAAAAATGTGCAAAAGGACTTAACGAGACTCAATTGTCCAATCTAGATGGAAGAGCTTTTAAAGAAAGCGTCTTTCGCCTCCTCCGCACTCAAGGGTCAATCTAAAAGGGAAGGCCGAAACAGTTTGACCTTCATAGTAAGCGGAAACGACGCTGCAAAACGGAACTAGAACAGATGCTCTGGATTTAAGATTGGCGGTTAACTGGCCAGGCAGAATCGCAGTCACGTGGGCGTTGGCTTTTCGCGAGATCATCATGCACATCGCCGCAATCAACCAAAAGTGGCGGAGATAACAGCTGCTTGCCTGCTTTCTGGGATTATGAAGATGTCCATTCTGGGAGCGACAATGACCCAGCACTTAAATAAATTGCAACTGACATGTTCACGGATAGAAAGTTCGATTTTTGATGTTATATTCCTGAAGCACACTCATGATCAGAGACTCATCCGTAAAAGTCGATGGCAAAGTCTCAAACCATATTTCAAAAAGGAATAAAAAATGTTCTCAAACATTTCTTCTCATTACTGATAAAACAATATGTCGCAGATTCCGTTGCTACCAAAATAAAATTCCAAGATTCTAGTAGCGACGTTGCAGCAACACTATCCTATCGTCCCAACTGTTGCGTCCTACGAGTAAATTATACAAGATACTATTTTTTTAAACTAGTTGTCATAACATTTTAACACGAGGGAGTTATCGATTTATCAAGTCATGAGGAAAGAAGAAGCATTAGAAAACTTTTCCTTCGTAATTTCACTTGAAAAATTGACCACTGTTCCAAGTGATAGATCCTCACTACAGGTTACTGATTAATTGCCAAACCTCACCGGTCTATTGCAATTTCTTTCATTTCGATCTTCGAACGTATAATAAAATTCCTCTCCGATCGTGTTTTTTTCAGACAGATTTTTAAAGGAAATTCTACTTACAACCGTGAATTTACGAGCGCAGCCATTGTCTAGTTTTTAGAGCCCTATACTATAACTCATACGCGCTCGTTTGAATTCCACTCGGCTATTATATCAAGCTTTACTACATAAAAGTATACCGTATATTTGACGGTCTTTTCGAGCGTGTACGTCCGTTACGCACGGCCAATGTGAACACAAAGGTCGCTGGAGACACATCCGTGCGAAAATGTCTCTGTCCCTGACTGCTAAGACTTCAATATACGAATTAAAACGTCCATGCAATGAATGACCAAAAAAGTATACAAAAAGCATTCGGAAGCGTTCCATCCCGCGAGCTCAAGAGCGTGGGTTTGCGTAATTAATGATTTAGGAGCGAGAAATCTCCGATGAGCATAGGGAAATTGTCTTATTAGCGGAGGTGCAATTAATTAACGCCGGATGTTGAACACGGCTCAACAATTGCGAACACGGTTGCGTGGGCCTGGAAGCCATTTCTGTTACAAGAATGGGAGAAAGCGAGAATATTGTTGTTGCGAGGTTTCCGTCACATTCAAAAAGGCGAGAAAATTATACGAAAATCAACTAAGCGAATCCCAATAAAACTGAACGAGAGGAAAAGACCCGTGTGAAACGCGGCAGGAGATGGCGCTGGAAACAATGGCCGTCGATTGTTCTTTTTCACTCCAATTCTTCGTTCTTTTTTCCCCCCAATTGTATACGCATTCGAACCAAATTCTCAAATATGAAAGCTATATTGTCACGTTATTTTTTTCTCTCTTTTGGTGCGGAGGAAAATAAAACTTATCTCCTCAATAAAAATCTTATCTCACATTCCGTTTTTTTTTTTTTTTTTTTTTTTACCAATTCAAAGATGGAATACGCCTTTCAGCTAGCGCGCCATAGCCGAGAGAATCTGCGACACCCGAGGGCTGTGCATAAATAACGTCCATGTTTTACTTTTTTTTATTTCTCTTTTATATCGTGCGAACGGGCGTTTATACACATACACGTAAACTTGTGCTTCTCGGAGCCGTTTTAACAATCTAGTTAAGTTGGCGACACTCGTACTGCTTTTATCGATGATGGGGCTATTAATCCCCCAATACTTGATTTGATGGCTGCCCATAAACGATCACGCGCGGGATAGAATTTGCTTTGGTATAGCGACGGGGATGGAGTTTCGAAGAAAAAAAAGAAAAATCTAAGTGACGATAAACTTTGCATATATTTTTTGACACGTGGTTCTTAAAGTACGGCGTAAATGAACACGAAACAAGAAATAAATGAGCCATCAAAATCAAATCCTGCCTCTGGATAAACGACTCCGGCGATGGCATGTCTAATATATCACATATACCGTATACAGTATACAAGGTAATTTCGTGCCAATTTCATTAGGGATCAAGTATGAGTTTCATGGAAAGGAAGGAGTGGGAGAAACTCATAAGACTGAAGATGCATTGGTAAGAAATGGAGGCGCTGCAGCAGGGCACGTATACCTACAAGGCTACAACTATACCCTGAGACGCACCTAGGTGCTTACTGGCTCACTAGAGAGCCCTCCATTAGAAAGGAGTAAACCATCATCATCAATGATTCACAGTATTTGCATCTGTTAAAAGGTATCTATATGCGTCCCTGGGGTCATCCACTAATGCTGTAAGTCTTACAACTCGAGAGATGTCCGTCTCAAAAATGGACGACCCCCGCGCATGTAACGTACGCGTTTCCGTCGTTCATGCGTTCTAACTTTTTGGACGTTTCGAGTTATCGATGGCCGCCATTTGGACGCCGCTCTGGCTCTGGTACATGTACCAGAGTTTGCGTTTCTCTTCGTGACAACCCTTGAATCACTAATGCATTTTTTTTTCTGTAATGGAAAAGCGAATTTGTTACCAGAGCATTTACAGCGCAACACGTTTCTGTGAATACTGAACAGAGAGAAGAATCCAAATCAGCGCCTCATTGTCTAGCATCCTTTGCCACCCAGCAATCCTCTTCCAGCAGCCAGCGGGGCTTGATGGTGCTTTTATTTCGGGGATTTTCGAGTTGCGCCGAATTTTTCAGTTAAATAAAACCTGCTACATGTACATGAAAACACTTCAAACAATTCGTCCAACTTCTCCAGAAGTTCGTCATTTCAAGTCTCCAAAGTTGTCCACGACTTTGAACATTTGGATTAGAAAACCTTTTATAATCGCCGATTAACGAGTCATGCACCCTTCAACTTACTGAAAATTAAGTAAATTGAAGCATTTAATATTGCAATGGATGCCAAGTTAATTAATAAAACTGATGACAAGTCAACACGATTAAATTAGTAAAATGATCCCAAGTCAATATTTGTCTGACAAAAACATCCGTGGCAGATAACGTTGCATGAAAAGTCGTTCGTTCTCGTCAATGCAAGCTGACCAGTAGACATTATACAATGAAAATTGGAAGTCTTCATCAGCGCCATATACACTTGTTATTAAAAAAAAATGCAACACCATATTGCGAAAATTCGCAAGCTATCGAAAGCCCTACGAAAATGACAACAACAGCTGGGCAAAGGCATGAGTTTGTAAAGGCATGAAGATAAAGCGAACGCGAGGAGGAGACTGAAAAAAGAGGCGGATTTACACCAACAGATGGAGGATGTAAGGACTTAAGCCCGTTTAAGAAAAGTATAAGTTAAGAAAACGAAACAGGTGGTCAAACAGTCAGCAGGGCGGTGTGCTGCGACATACGCCATATGGCCTTCTTCTACAACCATGGCATCTTGAGGGTATAAAGTTGGTTATTTGCGGCGCCATGAGACGGTGCGCGGTCAACTATTAACTAGGATCTTTAAAAAAATTATATATATATATACTGTAGTTGTCATTATACTAATTTGGGATTGAGCATGCAGAGGATCATTTTCTTTCAAGTATTTTTAACAATTTTTTTTTGCATCTCACAGTTGTCTGTGTAGACTGGAGGCGAAGCGCAAATGTTCATGGCCCATGGATGGTAGTGCTTCCATTCCCAGCTCAATCGCTAACTTGCAGAAACCGTTATTTCCGTCGAGGACAAAAGCCCAATTGATATGGAAGGGAAGGTTCACTGACCATAGTAAACACCTATTGAACAAAGTAAACAGCAATTTTCTACACGAGCTTCTGCTGCTTCTAGCTAACATCTATCACGTCGAACAAATCAATGCTAATTTGGACTGTTTCTATCGTACTATACATATATTCATTGTCAATTTTATGACCAACTTATCTTGCATCGACTCCGAAGTTCAGAGCAAAACGTCATTTGAAAGGGCACTTGTCGAGTTTTCCGAGGTCGCTGAACTTAACTTATCCTTTAACTGCATGGGGTTTAAATGGGTCGGCCTAAATGCACTTTCAATTTTATTGAGCAATTGGTAAATACGGGCTTGCTGATTACTGGCAGCAATCTGAATGGTCCACCCCATCTGAATGATCAGTCGCGAAGTCGCAACCAGAGGACATCGAGGCCCTCCTTTCATGATGCCAAAACAAAACTGGCCAAGGGCATTTCACATTATCATATCTGCTCGATATTCATCGCGAATCTGAATTGCGTCCTTATCCATGGGATGCTCAATGATGGACGTTGGAGGACAAAGGCCAGTGCGATTTGGATCAAAACACGGCTCGACGACGATTCGATTTTATCGTCTGAATGCGCAGCATTTCAGCGACCATGCCGCTTCAAAGTTCATGAATAAAACGACAAGAGGGTGGCTTGGTGTCAGCGCCAATACCCCGATGAAAACTACGCCGATTCGTTAGCATTACGGGTTTTGCCAATCGATAAAAATTGAAAGATGTACGCCGTATCAGCACATTTTGCATTTTTAAATACCCCAAGGCTTACAGCTCCTTCTGTGGACATTGGCATCAATAATAAAAATGAAACGTCAGGGTTCCACGTTTTCGACTGTACGTTGCTATGCAAATTTGCGACACTTTTAGGCAACCAATCCCGTAAAATTCTAAAGGGGGGATATTATAAAAAAAAAATTAAGTTCCAAAAATTGTAACTGGAAAGTTCTCTGAAAGCGAGAGCCCTTTTGAAAATTTACATTATAAGCTGTGGGGACTTAGGCTTTGAGCTTATAGATGTTGCAAATAAATCATGCCTATTCAAAATGTGACTATTTAAAAAAAAAAGTCAATTAGTAAGCAAAATTACAAATGCAGGGTATCGTTTACAGAAGTGGTACCCAAAGTTGGGGTTTGGTGTCCAAAGTCTTGTTGGTGCTGAAAAACTCAAAGGGGGCGCTGGAAGGCATGCATGGGACGCAATCAGGACAAATAATACAAATCGATGCGTCCTAAGCATAAAGATTAGCATTTCAGTATAAATATATTTTCGTGATTAAAATAAATGCTTAAATTTTAAATAGATTTAATTAAAATTACATTTCCTATGTGTCATTTTTGTGACAGATGTGCAGAGGGTGGAGGGGGGGGGAGGTGATGATATACTGTATATGCTCAAAAAGTGGTGAGCGGTAGTCCAAAAAAAAATTGGTTGGAAAATAGTTTTAGATGGATAGAAGTCACAGGATGTGTCCGAAAAAAGTGACTTCCGACGCGCCCGGTACATCCGCCAGCGCCACCTCGCGTTGCTGGAGCAGCGATCGCGCCGAACACCTGCTGAAGTGTTAAGCGATATGGGGCCATTCAAATGCCCATTTGAGGCTGCAGAAGGGAAATGAATGGAAAGAGGATTAAGAGATTAAGGCGGCCTTTTGTGCACTCGGTTAGCAGATAATCCGTGTTGATCTTTCGCTATTTCCCCAGAATGCATTCTCATTTGAGAGCCATATTCAGCGCGTCCGCACTTGCGTATGCGCAACCTCGCGGGGCTTTCTCCTTTAAGTAAACAAGGCAAGGAGAAAAAAAAAAGTTAGGCAAGCATACCGGTAACGTCTTCAACCCCCTAGTTCCCACCCCTCCTCTTCCGTCCATCCATCCATCTCAACAAAGCCAGAAAAAAAAAAGATTAGGTGTCTCGCAGTTGAAAAAGCAGATGGTCACCATTTGGACGCCCCTTGGCTTCGTCACGCGGGGTCATTCATTATCTGTACAAATTGCATTTTTGTGTTGAAATTACTTTTCGTGTTTAATTAAAAAAAGAAGCTAGGCGATAAAACGAGAAGAAGCAACGGGGTAGATCTGCCCCAGAAGGCAAACAGCCCACTCGAGAACATGCAAGGGGGGGGATTGATAACGACCCTCTCGTTGCGAACAATTAACTGCATTTCCCCTCAAACCCAATCTTGTCGAAAGGATAGAAAATGTTTGCCACCATGCATCCAAATCGAAATTCCAACGCATCCTCCAGTCCTGGCGACAAAAGGGCCAGTAACTGCAGTTCTTAATAAAGGACCCCTGGAGGAATTATTCAAATTGAATACAAATGAAATTCGCGTATCCCATTTCGACAGTCTTTGTATGTATACGATAGAGCAGAATACCTCCAAGATGACGCTGAATGAGATGGGTCACCTTATGCTAAAGTAAGAAAATGTGCATCATCGTACATGGTTAATATGTATATTGGCTGATAACTGTCACGGAACTTTCATCATGTGCTATCTAACGGCAGTATTTAATGGAAGACTCCTGGAGAAAATACTTAAACAAATTGGATAAAATCAACGTCATTGACTTTTCGGTAACTGTCACTTAATACATCGTTGCGAAGCAGTTCTATAGCACTTGCCATGCAAGTTAAAATGCAATTAAACACGAAAGTACTTTCTAACAAGTTTTACTCTTTTCGGAAAACTGGTCGGATTATTCACATTTAATAAATGTGTACATGCACTTTTCAAATCTTCTTACTTCGAACGTAGGGCGGAAAAGTTTGCATTGTTTGCGTGTCAAACTTGCATTTCCGGAAAAAGTATATATATATATTTTGTTGCAAAAAACGTTGTAAATTAAAAATGTGCCATTTAGAGACTTAATGATTAACGTACCTAAACATTCATTGCGTTTCCCTTAAATTAATAAAGAAATGCAATAATACCGTAAAAAAAGAAATGAATTTAACGGGAAATGGCAAAGACTTCACCACTTTGCGTTAGCATGATGCCTCCAAAATATTTTCTTTATCTGAGGAAATTCTTCAAGAATATACGATTTTTTTCCAAATCATTGGATGAACGTGCCTCCAATAGTCGCGTGATACCGGCATATTGACGAAACTTGCATAAGGTCCAGCGTCGCGCCACCAACCGCTTTTATTGCATAATTTCCATTACGAGTTTTATTTGCGATAGCGCCTGCGGACAAATTTGCCAAAATTCCACGTTTTCTCGAGGACCAATTCGCAACATTTTCCACTGTTTTCGAGCACAGATTCGTAAAATTTTCAAAAGTTTCCAAGGAGAAATTCGCAAAATTTCCAACAGATTCTGAGGACAAATTGGCAAAATTCTCACCCTTTTCAGGTTAAAAATTTACGTTTTTCGAGTACAAATTTGCGAAACTTTCAAAATTTTCCGAATACAATTTTTTTTTTAAGTTTCTTACGTCCGAATAGGGGGACGTCCTGATTGATCGGACACACTGCTAACAAGGGGTAGGGGGGAGTCCAATTTTGGTCAAATTTTGAGGACGTCATTTTTGAATGGCCCCAAAGGTCAGGTTACATCGTTTCCCCGATTACGTCGACTTTTTCCAACCGGTGCATTACTAAGTTTCCAAAATTCAATGACAATCAACATGATGGAGATGATACATGTATCGAACATGATCCTAGCAACAAGATACGCTCTTGTAAGGCCTCGAAAAGCAGCTATAAGGTTTGCCACTTGGCTCGAATGAAGAAGCGTTCGGTGCATCGAACGCCACCTGCCACATCCAGTCAAACCGGCCGAATTTATGCGCCTCCTGCCACGCACGCATGGAAAAGTAACAAAAAAAAATGAAAGAAACGAGCGAAGCGTCTTTACTGGTTGACCCCCGCGTGCTCTATTGTTGTTGCTTGACCTCCGTTCATTTCAATGCGTAGTTATTTTTTTTTCAGCTTCTCGGCGATGATGCAGATGCGCCGAGCCCGGGGTCACGCTCTTCTTGACCCCTGGCTGAGCGCCGAAACAAAAGCTTATTAAAAAACCAGTTTTGACCCCAGACGTCCTGCATCTGAAAATTCCTAAAGAGGACATTTCCCCCCTCGGGGCCATCTTGGAAATCCATAAGGAACCGAGCGTGCTGGTGAGGTAGCCGAAGAAAAGCTCGAAAAAAAAAGTAAGAATCGGGTTGAGTTCGAGGATGAAAAACTCATCGTGCAACACGAGAAACGAGAAAGAGAGAGAAGCGCAACACGCAAAACATTGTTTAAAATAATGGCCCCTCGGGGACGCAATTATAATGCAGTTCCCACAATTGAAAAGCAGGCCTACGCAGAAAATGAAAAAAAATGGACGATTAAGAATTCATTAAGGCCGCTTTGCCCCTCTTTTAAATTGAAATTAACCATATCGCGTGCCATGATTTCATATGGCAGTGTTCGGTTTGAAACATGGCCGACCGAAACCCTTTTTTAAATTGTCGATTAAGGGAAACTGAGAATGGTGCAATGTGCCAAAAACCATGAAGAGGGGACGTGCTACGAGACTTTAGTATACGAAAAGACCAGTATGCCGACTCCGCCCACTTTTCCCTAGCCATGTGCTCGCAGCGCCGCGTACAGAGTAAAACACGTTGAAATTCCGTAAAACTTACGGAAAAGTGCCATGTTTTTATTTACGGGTAAATTCCTTCAATATTTACGGGAATTTTTAACTGTGTTAGGTCAAAGGGACTATGGGGAACGTCGTTCACTTAACGTCGAGTTGCTTCACTCACCAAAGTGAACTAGTTCACCGTTCACTAGTTCGAACCGGATTTTAGTGAACTAGCATCAACTGTCGTTCACTTATTCACTTGAGTCAACTAGTTCTTTTTTTTTCGTTAACTCAGTCATCCTTCACTCGTTTTGGCCGTTTCAACATCAAATGTACCGACACGGAGTCTGCATACTGGTCTTTAGTAGAGGTACTCTGACGGAAGCTTTACGGATGGCCCTTTTGGCACTGGAGAAATCACGCGCACAAAATCGACACTATTTGATTTTGAAAATTCACTCATGGTTATCGCTGTGTTTAAACCAATGAATGCATACCTTTTTTGCACACGTGACTTCCCGATTGCCAACAGCGCCATTCGTAAAGCTTCTGTCCGAGTACCTCTAGTAAATGAACGTATCGCTTTCTACGGAAATGCCTAATCAGATGGACATGACTCATTACGCTTCGCTCGCTAATTCATTACATGTTCGATAAATATTTACATTTAAAAAAAGCAGGAGGAGAATATATGCATCCTGTTTTATAAGATTAAACAGCCCATAAACCATGATGTGGCGATTTGTCGACGAATTCCAGCTGGAAATTTTAACTGAATATTCCCGCAATTTTTTTTTTAAAAAGCATTAAAAATATGAAAATATCAAATGGAGAATAACTTCGTATTTTGTTAGAAAAACAAAATTGATTTCCAATAATTTGCTGCCAATAAGACATGATTTTTCGGACGCGCTCAAAATTGCCAGAAATATCACACTGCAATCCTAGTGTGTTCCCGCCGTTCTTAAATCGAAAATACTTTGAGTTAATATTTTATTAAAAATTTTAAAAACAATAGATAAATATAGAAATCAATTTTACCTATATACAGTATAATATACCTGTATTGCTGTATTCACAATGAACGAATTGAAGACAAAAACGGTCGTCATTCATGCGCAGATCAAATTGGCTAAAATTGCCATACGTCATTTCTGCGTAATTTCTACTGGAACCACTAAATAATACACGCCAGAAAACCGGTGACGTTTTCAAGATGGCGTCAACGACCGTTTATGTCTTCAATTGCTTCATTGTGAATACAGCATACACTGTATGTCGCCGCAAACGTGGCGATGCAGCGCCACCATGCATAGCGGCGACTTATAGGTTTAAACTAATTTTATTTCTTAGTTTTATAGGAAGATATCATGATAGGATATTTTAAAAACCAAAATCGACGAAAAACTGTTGTATCAAATGTTTTTTGAAAACTTTTTTCTCCAACGCAGTTTAAAAAATGTGTATATATATAGTTTGCTTTTACAAGTGCACTCATCAAGGTCCTTTGATAGTAACTTTTCCATGCAACAATTAATGTATACCGGTATGCTCGAATATGAGTGCCATTTTGTCCAGAGATGAAGCCAATATTATGCTCTTGTACCATCTCTTCCTTAATGGATGAGGTCACTGTTCTCTGAATGCAGTTTCAAATGCACATCTCACAGTAGAGTGAATTTTAATGTAACAAAAGGAATAAATGAAGAGTATAGAAGAAATACAATTCCAGGAATGGCAGCATTCAAAGTTAACAATCTCTTCTCCATCCATTAATTGAAATGGAAAAGTCGCCGAGAAGGCTTTGTTACATTAAGCTAATTTAATTGCCCGTTCGGCACCGATATCAGAGAGCCCCATTGCATCATGCCTTGCTAAATCTAATGGACAATTTCGAACGCGTTTATAGATCGAGGCATTAGCATGATAATGTCGCATTAAGTTTATATACTTTTCTATACGCTTCCATTCCATTTAAGCGAGTTAACGCAGTATAGGATACTGGAATGCAGAAATGTAATGGACGATTAAAAAAAAGGTAATTGAACATTAACAGGTCTGCTGTGCACCATGCAAAGCCAAGCATTAATTACATTAAGTTAATTTCCCCAAATTGCCCGAGTATCCTTAATGAATGGATCGTTAAGGTCAAAACAGAATATGAACGTATACGGTATAGTTGGTATGACGCTAAATAATTAATGAAAGATATAATAAGTCATTACCGATAATAAGGACAATTGGTACAGCCACTAATCAATTTAACAATGGCGCGCTTCCTTCTTAATGGGTCATGTTATACATATCTCTTATTTTTAGTGTGGTAAATTTTAGTGAACTTTTACCTCAGCAAGAATAAATTAGACATGTACATGTATACAGTACATGTAAATTACAAGCTGTTAAAGTTGATACGTATAAACTTCTCGTATCAATTTGCATTATTCATTATTTTTCCATTCTTTCAAATGTCATATTTGCATTTCTCGAAAGCGCGGCAAAAGGAAATCAGGCGAAATTGAAGAATAAATCTTGAAGACAGTAATCAAAACGCTGTGAATAATTGCCTGAATAGTAAATAGTTTTCAGTCAAGATACTGTCTTCGTTTATGCACGAGCTGAAGACATTGTTTGGCTTTCAAATACACTGTATATATACATGCCTGTAAAAACTGCCCCTGCAGGAACGCTTCCTCTTGACGGTTCATACAAGACAATTATTCTTCGGAAATGCTTTGCAAAATGCTTTAACAATGCATGTGATAATGCAAAAATACTATCTTCAGTCGATTTAATGTCTTATAATCAAAAAATAGTAAATAATAGCAATAATAATTCATCATTTTTTTTCAATTGAACGTAATACCCACATCATATACGAATTAACTGTCTGTTCATTCATTTTTTATAGTTTCCGTATACGCTCTGCACATTCTTTTCAGAACAGTAGAAACCACTTGCATTCAACCGACGAATATAAACAAAACATTACATTTACTGCATGTCGCGAAATTCTGTCGGAGTAATCATTCTTTCGCCAAAGTCCAGTCATTGATAACCAGTCTCAGTTTAAAGTACCATTAACATTGCATGCACTGTCTACATCAAACTATATATAAAACAC
>JAQGAO010004439.1:0-15157 GCA_034697705.1 Ommatoiulus sabulosus
CATTATAGTGCAGACCAACCATATAATTTTTTTTCTTCCACTTATAGAGATTTTCGAGATATAGAAGTTTGAGTTAGGGAAGTTTCACTGTATTCAAATTGTGCTATGCATGCCCGTGTACAGTAAGTTTACATGAAGAAACAAATCGTCGATCAATTCTCCATTTGCATCTTATTTTCATTTAAAAAAAAAAAAAAAAAAAAAAAAAAAATGCCGGAAATTAGTCAATAAATTGGCTCGTGCGTGTTCACCTGTAAGATATCGCATCCCGGTTTAAGAATTGACACAACTCAAACGTATATACAATGTCATGGTTTAAGACGAACTGGAACTTGAAATGTGCAACCTGTTGGACATGCATAAAAAATTGCATCTACTTCAGGGTCTTTTGTTCTAAGCATGTATCATGTTGCGGTTAAGTCACCATAGATGGCGCTGGAATTTCGAAAAGTCAGATGAACTATAGGCTCCAATAAAAAACTTACTTCACAGATCCATTTTGAACAATTTCAGATATTAAACATAGTTAAGGCGATTTGCGAAAGTCCGCGCACCTCCTCAACGCAACCGATCGCCCACACAACGACCCAAATCAGATAAGCCAGTCCAGAATTTGCCAAAAATTAATCCCAACCGCTTTAACCCCAAAAAAAAGCGCATGCATTTTCGCAAATACCCACGCAACATGGTCAAGAATCCGTCGAAAAAGCACCCGCAGGCCAGTCGGTGAATGCGGCCAACACCTCCGTTCCAATAAGAGCGTGATTAATTACCCTTAAACCCAACCTGTACCCAAACCCCACCTGCGCTCACCCTAACAGAGAGGATGCTCTTGATGAAATAATCCGATAAGGGAAGCGCCCCCGAGCGGGGGTTACGACAAGCTTAATTGGTGCAGCGGGCTAATTACTAACCTCGCCGATCGCTAATTTTAGGAACGGGATTGGAGGTGTCAGCAAACGAGTGTTTCATCCCCAAAAACGTGAAATATTAATCGGACGGCCACGCCAAAGGTGTTCCCGAATTTATTGCACGGGGTTGCTTGCCATCGCCTGACCCCGGCACGAAAAGCTACCAATTACATGGCGTAAAAAAAAAAGGTTTTCGAATTCTTTTCGCTTTATTAGTTAAAAATTATGTTTTCTATACGCCTCCGGTTTTAGTGCGAGAGGTTATAAGTGTACTGCAACGTTTTAAAAAGAACAAAAATCATTGGATACATGTTTTTTTCTTCCTGAAGAGGGTCTACCAGTGATCCGTTGTCTATGGGAAGGTATAGTTTTAAGCACATAAAGTCGGGCATACTAGCCACCAAACCAAAACTAAAAACCACAAACCCCAAACTTTCAACGTGAACTATAGTTTCTAAAAAAAAATGTATACAAACTAGTTTTGCAAAACCTGAGCGTACACACTGCAACAAACCATTTTGTCACAACTGAGCAGACGACAGAGGAAACAGGATAGATACGATATGCTATCGTTTGCAGTATCATCGATATCGTGCAGACGAAGCATTGATAGCAGCGCCACCGCCAAAAGTTTGGCTATTTTCCTTTCATCTTACCGACAATCGACGGGAACGCCAAACTTGGCTTCCAAACTTGATTTTCTATAATAATAGATTTTAGTTTGGCAAAGACAGTTTGCAAAGAAATTTCTTTCGCTGCCACAAACCAGAAAAGTTTCAAGTTTGGGATTTTTAGTTTTGATTTGGTGATAGTGTTTACCCGGCTTAAAAGTAATATATTTAATAATATGTTTTCCTATAGATAACCGATGTAAACAACTAGGAAATGAGAATTGCACATTCGTCAATCTCGCGTGGAACCTTTTTTAAATTGGGGCTTTAAGAAAGCGCCATCTATAGGGATCAGCATATCTGCAACAAACGGGAAAAATTGAATCTTGGGTATCTATACGTATTTGCCTTCGTTAACTGTTTAACGAAAAAGCAGTTTTACTGAAAATATATGCAAGAAACTACTCAGTATATCTTCGCCGTAATTTCCATAGAGAATGAACAGCGGGTAGACCTCTTAACTCGTACAAACGAAATGTACCCAACAATGAATTATAAGTTCTTATCATCAGTGTCAGAAAATACATGTGTGTACATGTACAAGAATCGATTAACAATAAGCAGCTTTATACTTACAAGTTTTTCAGCAGCAACGATCCCCTCAAGGTCTTCTTGCCAATGACCGTCAACATGTTATGACTGATATCTCTACAAAAGAAAAAAGAAAAGGTAATGTTACATTTCGGCGTTGACTCAATGCAACTGAAATTGTTTCATCCAGAAACTCTACTGTATACTGTATAAGTTTCGCAACTTTCCCATCACAACTATCTATACATGCCAGTGTTCCCCCAGAAATTTTATTTTCAGCTTCCCTGACTTTTTCAGGTTTTAAACAAATTTCCCTGACCAATGACAATGTCAAAAATTGAGATATTTTTTTCAAAATCAACACTGGAAAATATTTTGCAAAATAATGAAAATTTTGCAAATTTGGCCTCGGAAAACGTAGAAAATTTTTCAAATTTCTACTCGGAAAACGTGGAAAAGACAAGTACATGTACTTTTATATGTCAACATTCAACAATAGTATATACATATGTTTAGTTAGAAAATCATTTTAATATTTCAATGTAACCCTAACGGCAAAATATTGAACGACAGTTTACACTATAAGATGCAACCGAACACATTTGAAATACAAGTTGTAAACGGTTTAAAAAATTTAAGTGACTTTTTAAAAAGCACATGACTAAAGTCAAAATCACGGAAATTCGAAAGCAAACGTTCTATTCAGGAAATCGACGTTTTTAATGAATGTCAAAGACATTCAATTTTATGGGTATTAAAGACAATTTTCGAAAACTTAAAATTGCAGGCGAAGGGTTTACGACCCTACTAAAGAATTTCAATTATGAAAACGTCCACATTCCATACCCTTGCTAAAACACGCCGGGGAAAGCATAATTTTAATAGGTTTTGAAATGTGAAGAAAAACGATTCCTAAATGCGACCCGTTCAATTAAGTCCCGCGTAGATAGATGTCGTTTACGATATGAGGGAACGCTCAGATTGCATCAGACGAAAAAACGGAAGGGAAGATTTCAAGAATGCAATGAAATCCCACTAAAGCAAGTTTGAAAAGACCATAATCAAGTTCGAATGAAGAGCGAACCGCGCGTTTCAAATCGGAAATGATGGAAAATTGCATTTCCAATGGGTTCATTAATGTGCCATTCAACGATGCCACCTTGTTTAACGATTATACGCAGAAGCGATAAAATAAGCACGTCATGAAACTACGTCGGTGGCGCCACCTTCATCTTATTGCGACAACAACAAAAACTTTCGAAGTTATAGGTGTAACTACTATCTGCCATGTATCATCTATGCAATAAAGGACAATTAAACATCTCTATAATGATTAAGCCCGGCCAAACATTGGATGAATTTAAAAATAAACGGCTTTGAAAGACATGGCAAACAGTATCAGCGTCTTCACGTTAACAACAGCATTAAAAATGTCATCACTTTTCTTAAAATATACACAAACGGTTGTATTCACATCGAAATTAAAACTTCCATAGATTAAAGAAAGGTACACAGCACATTCCCTCAGTGAAATATATTTTGTATGGAGACCCGCTTCAATTTTATTTGAAAACTTGCATCACTTTTGTTTGCAGATTAAACACATTTATTAGGAAACTATTTATTTTATTTGGAAACTAGCTGCAAAAATCTTAATTTGTAACCGAATCAACAGTTTAGCTCATTCTGTGGAATTAAACTCGAGTAGGTTGCGCCCAATATACTCGTAATCGCTGCAACGCCACCTACAGGCGCAAAGTGACTTGAATAAATGGAATGCATTCACCATAGTTTAATTTTTTAAACCAATTAGTGTCGATTTTGCACATATGACTTTAGTCTGCCAAAGTCCGATTTGCAATGCTTCTATCTGAGTACTCTATAGTGTATACCAAGTTGCGTCCACGCTTTTTAACATAAGGGATGACTGTAAACTAATTTTCTTAAAACCTATTCCAAAGAATTTAATTCCTTAGATAAAATAATTGAGAAAATCAAATTTAAGAATTCACAAGACAATTCAGAAAAAAAAAATCCGTTTGGCATAACATTTCTCGCACGACTTTTCAAAGTTCAAAATGGCGGTTTTCCGACCTAAAAAGCGTACAATGAATGGCTCGCTCGATGATTTAAGTATGAAACGAGTGCGAATCAACACGTAAGCTCAAGAAGCATCGTGCTTTATTTACGATGAAAGGAATCCAGACTCGAATCTGGGGGCTACCATAAATTGCGGGATTATTGGCATTTCGGACAAACATGTGTCCCATTTAGTGGAAACAATAACGCCAGTGTGCAGAGTTCAGGAGCACCTAATGAGCTTAGTTTCCCCGTTGCTGGCAGCCACCTCATAAGCCGCAAAATGGCTCCCAAATCATATCACTAACAATCCAGCAACAAATTAATAGGGTGCAATTCCTCCGCTTCAGCTGACTAATGAATGTGGAAACGAAACCAGCAACCCTCGGGCGAATCCTGGCAGGAAGCCACATGCACTGGCATAAAACAGTCCAGGTATATAATGAAAATGCAGAAAAGCACCAATTATGGTAGAGGAAGACCCATGCTGGGAAACTCGAGGCACCAGTGGCCATCGTCGCAGGCTGCCAACGAATGGGAAATTAAAAATAATACACTACTTATTGCTCGATATAATAGGACTTAAAACACGTCGAAGCATATGGGAAATATGCTTTGCGTTCCCACCCTAGAAAAATGAACAGTTTTGAGTATTAAACATAGTTGGTGAAATATTTCATTAACACTTTCTGCCAAAATCAAAATAGACAATAACAGACGACAATCCTATTTTGATAAGCCATTCCCTTTTACCTTAAAACGCTTTTTCTTCCAACTACGCACAAACCCGTACCACTTCTACATCCCCCCAACAACATCCTAATCAACAAAGCAGAATTATGCCCCTTATGCAGAACCGGCAATCTTTCATGGACCCACATATTATTTGACTGCAATAACCCAAAATTAAATGATCTGCACAAAAGCATCCCTAAAAACATGGCAACTCCAGCAACTGAAAACCTACTCCTCGTACAACATCTCTCCACACTCAATGAAGCGAACTTATGGTACTTCTTCAGAGCTGCCAAAACTTTCCACAGTCTGATAGCCATCGAAGAAGCTCTATAGTGGTTCAAAAGTATTCTCAAAAAAAAAAAAAAAACTTTACTAACCCGTCTAACTGTATTTTTCATATTAAAAAGCAAATAAAATACTCCTTTACATAATCTGCTAGCGAGGCAAGATCCTCGACGCAGTTTCGCTCTCTCTATCATGTATGCAATAAAAATGCAATTAAACCCCATTCCTGTAATGACTAAGCCTGGCGAAACATTCGATGAATTAAAAAAAACGGCTTTGAAAGACCTGGCATATGTGGTGGAGTGTATAGATTAGTTATGAAACCCTACTATTATTTTTCAAATTTACCCTAATAATATTAATAGAATATTATTGATTTTAGAAATTGCGTGACTCTATGATACGTTTTCCACTCCATTCCTTCACTTATTTTTAGAATGAATGACCTGATATGTTTTCAAAAAATTGAATTTTTCCCGTGTCTGGCTTCAGTGTTTATCAAAAAAGATTTCAACCTTTTTAGGAGTTGATAAAAAACGATGAAAAGTCGATCGACACTGAAAATGCATTATTGTGGAGAAAAGGTCATCCGAATATACAAATATTTGATTAGTAAAAATATACAGGACAATTAATCTTAACTGAATTTATTTGATATTTTTAGTTTTTGGACGAAACAAAAAAATTGAAGTCACGTGTTCAATTAAAACCAACGCTAATTGGCAGAAAAAAATGTCTGAACGTTATCGCTGTTATAAAACCTTGTGCGAACATGGTTTGCGAACACCGTAAAAGTGCGATTCGTAAAGCTTCTGTCGAAGTACACCTAGATTCAAGACATTTATTCTACAATTATCAAAATTGCTTCAATATTTATTAATAAAGGTTACATGTAAATCATAAAGTTTACAGTATATACGAATTCAAAATGACGTCAACATGAAGTTAATTTAAATTATCAATTAAGTATTTCGAGTCAATCGTTTTCATCATAATCTGAAAAATTGGAAATCTTTGCAAAATATACCAGTTCAGACCTGATGTTCTACCGTACAATAACAGGATATAACTCGAAGAGTTACAATATTTTCTCAGTGCAAAACACGCAGTATAATTCCGCATTGTCACAGTTCATCATATCTAGAGATTGCATTCTCTTGTGAAATTACATCCTCATCATGCAGTTCCAATCTGGTTTTGGAGGAAGACAAAAACATGAATTCATCGCCAGTTCTCAAGTATCCTCCCAAGTTCGTATTTAACTGCTCCGAGATCAGGTTTCCGTAACGGGTCAGCGGTGTGGCACTGGAGGCCACAGAAGCTATGAGGGATTGCCAATGAGCATATGCAGTCCCAAATCTCTGGTTTTTGAATGTTGAATAAACAAGCGTGCAAGTGGCCCGTTCGAGGGAGGTTCAGCGCAACCGTAATAGCGAGATGATTGGCTAATTTAATCAAGCCACCATTTCGGGAATACCAATTTGCACGCGTGGAAAACGGGCCGACTAAACAGCACTTGGTATTCATGGCGAAATGCACGATGCAGCAGCATCTTCGGAGCTGCATGCAGCGTGCACACTAACGTTACTCCCAAAGAGAAAATGCATCGAAATAATGGGATGGAAAATGACAAAGACGAGGCAAATAAGCGTGGCAACACGAGCTTCATCTCCATTAGCGCACGGCGATGCTTAACTAAGCATTAAATTAATCTGATGCAATTAAACATTGCGCGTACACGAAGGTGCATGCTTCGGACCCCGATAGCAGCAAAAGCGGAGAAGTTAAAGTTTTTCATAATTAACCTCATAATTGCAATAATTTGCCGTTTTAGCAAAACAAATTCTGCGCATAATTTGCCAAAACACTATCTTGTATATTAATTCAGGCTCGTTGCGTGAAGCGAAACGCGAGATACAAACAGACGACAAAAGCGACGTCTTGTCAATGCGAAATTTGCGGAGATGAAACGGGTAATCAGCCGTGCGCTTTTACCAAATGCGGAAATAATCTTTGCAGATTTGAAAAAAAAAATGACATGCGCGGACGTCAGCATCTTCTGAAACGGAATGACATTTGTTTTATGTCGCTCACAACGCTCGGGAACTAACGCGTGATGCGGCACACGTAAATTACAATTTCATTGCCAAATTACCTCAGATAGAAAAACATTCAACGAAGCGTCAATTATACGTAAAACCACCTGTTAGCTGATTTCAGAACGTCTCGAAATTCCCCAATGGCTCGTTTATTGTGTGAGAGTGCTCTGCGTCTTGTTTTACATCTTATGTTTGTTTTAGCTCAGAATTATAGAATGCCAAACAGAAGATTATTTGCAGTGAATAGAATCATGTTGAGGTGAAAACGCCTGGAGAAAGCTTCTTTGTAACCGGAAGTGAACGAGTGTGACCGCACTTGTAGACGGGCGACTCGCCGCCGGGTTTTACAATCAGCATCCTTTGAGAATCAGGGT
Source organism: Ommatoiulus sabulosus (assembly GCA_034697705.1). Classification (NCBI taxonomy): domain Eukaryota; kingdom Metazoa; phylum Arthropoda; class Diplopoda; order Julida; family Julidae; genus Ommatoiulus; species Ommatoiulus sabulosus. The sequence continues at coordinate 7,689 of JAQGAO010004439.1, forward strand.
GCAAAATTACCTCGAGTTGAGTGTTTTCAACATTTATAACGGAGTATTCAACATTTTATTTGAATTCAGTGGTTCCAATTAGGCTATATTCAAAGCCAATTATTTCCAAGCTCATCAGAGCCAATACTATTTATAAAATTCACGCAATAGAACATTTCAACAAATATCAATATACATTACAGCAACATGACTTATAATGAGAATGGTATGGCAGCAGTGCTAGATTTTGGTATAGAAAACACGTGTTTAAGAACGCATGATACATGCATATACTGTGCATGTACAGTATACAATGTAATGTAACTGTAAAGTATTTAGATGGAAAGCAAGTAAATTATTTGGAAATCAAGCTTGTATAAAATGCATTAAAGCAGTTTCACGAGGATCTTATAATTCCAAATAATTTCTGAAGATTTCATTATACATGTACATGTATATGTACATGTATGTACAACTAGGATATTCCAAGTACGTAATTGTGATACACTCTGTAGAAATTTTTTTCCGAAATTTTAACATTTCGCTATAAAAAATTTGAAACTAAAGCCGTTTCTCTTTTCTTTTAGAGTACAAAGATGCCACGAAGAAGTACCACAAAGCAAATCTGTGGTACTTGCATGCATACTATCAATTAAGCAGCAACGGTGGATTTCATATCCTGGGCTAATCTGCGCATGCTTTATTTGAAATTTTAATGAAAAGCAGGCAATTAGCTGCGTGGTGCTAAGATAACACGGTGCGAACAGCTCCTACAAGAGCCAGTGCCAATGGCATGCGAGGCAGTTGAGTTGAATAAGAGAGGAAGTACAATCTAATCTGCCATCTCCAGGCACCAAAAACCAAGCCTTATCTAACTTCTGACAACCCCAAACGTATAAAACTGCAATCAAGAAAACGTGAACACAAAAAGAATCCCCTGAGAAGAATCGGCGCTAACGCAAAAACACATTGCGAAGTCATTTTGTTGTTTTCACATTAACAACAGCATTAAAAATGTCATCACTTTTCTTAAAATATACACAAACGGTTGCATCCACATCGAAATTAAAACTTTAATTGATTAAAGAAAGGTACAGTACATTCCCTCGATGAAATCTGTTTTGTATGGAGATCTGCTTCAATTTTATTTGGAAACTTGCATTAATTTTATTTGCAGATTAAACCCATTTTATTAGGAAACTGTATTTTATTTGGAAACCAGCTACAAAAATCTTAATTTGCAACCGAATCAATAGTTTAGCTCAAGTTGCACAAAAAAATCTTCTTAATTTTACATTCATATTTGAATGATTTTCCAGAAAATGTTTAGTCTAAAACATCCAGCTTCACTTTTACTAAGTTTATCCGATAACTGTAAGAAACTGCACTTGCTCAACTCTTTGTTAAGCTGGTAATTTTTTATTTTTATTACACAGAGTACGACAGATTTACATTTTTTTTTTGCACACGTTGAACTCTAGACGTCGCTATTCGAAAATAAACATAGCATCGAATCAATCTAAATGGCCTGGGAAAGTAGAAAATGTAAAATTTCCAATTACCTAAAGTGGACCATATACACCAAGTAACACATTCCCATATGCGTTGTACACCCACTATCTAGCCTATAATAGTCCAAACGCTCCAAATGATCCCCGCCTTGATTAGACCTATCCACGTGACATTGCACGTTGTCCAAAACTAACGATTAATTACAATTTGCACATAAAAAGCATCTTTGATACGCACGTTTCCTCAATTTCCCAGCGCAAGCACGCCGCAACCAGAGCACGATGTTAAATGAAGGTGGCAGCGCCACGCGGTGGACAACGTCAACATCATCATTTTTAAAATAATTGCGCATTAATCATTTTTAATTAAAGTGTACTGGCTGCCGAGCTGCGTGTCACGATTTCACTTTGCTGATTGCTCTAGCTCCCAGTGACAACACGGTGGCAATGGCATATCACGGCTAGGGAAAATGGGGTTGGTAGATGGCGCGGATTGAACACGACGATGGCGGGGGTTGCGCAGTTTACGAGTATTTTTTTTTTCTTTCTGCCAGCTCGACATCTCGTTTAGTTGGATAAAGAATACGCCCTATTTGTCTGCTTCGTTAAGCCAATTTAACCGCCATCATGTTGTTGGAATGAGCTGACGTGAGCGGAATACGAAAAAGGAAGAAAGCTCAACGTTGTCAGAGTGACAAGTTCTGATAAAATGTGGAAATTCTTGACCATGCAGCGTTTCGAAGCAGCTCACGACCAGAGAGAAAGTTACCAAGTTGCGAGATACTGATTTGTAAGAGTTCGCAACGCGGTGGGTTGCTTAATGCGAGTGCGTCTGGAAGCGGAGATTTTTACCAAGAAACTGCATGACAGCACTTCAGAAAACTGCTTTCTTGCATTTAGAAAGCACTCGTGAGAGACACGTGTGGGTTAATGTAGAAGTTGTTGTGATTTTTTTCCCCTATACGACAAGAATTTGCTGGTAAATGAGATTTTGTCGAAAGTTGTATTTTCCTAGAAAACTATAATTCGTTATATACTATAGGATAAGTTTTAGGGAGGACCCATCATTTCGTAGCATTTGCAAAACAAAAAAAAACATGATGAATTATTACATGCACGTACAATTCCGTGCATAATTCATGTCAAAATTGAAGCAAATTCCATGAAAACGGATAAACCAATTTATACAGACAACACTGAACGTTCGTACTGTAGGCTATAATAATATTCAGACCATTTGTTTTAAATGCAAATTTAAGATCGCGACATGTATTATGATCGTGGTTCTAAAAGTTTAAATGTAAATTGAGACTGGACTTACATGTACAATGTAATGGAGGTACTACAATTGTGAACGAGCCTAGAATGAATTCATATATCGATTGGCTTAAGCGACCATGGTCCCTGTCCTGAAGATCCGCAATTTGCTCGCTAAATTCGGATTATCAGATTATGCAAATGTTAACAAATTCGCAAAAAAAAAAAAACTGCGTAAACCAAAAATAAGCTCCTCGCATGTATAATTTCTGTCCTAATATTCCCTTTTTGACGCATGTAGCGGTTAGCTGTGACGTTAATGATGATAAAATTGCAACAAAAAGCTTCGCTGGGGGTGTATAAATATAGCACGATGACGTTGATAAGCCATGTTCTACGCGTTCACGCTTGCCTTTTAAATATCATAACTCTCGATCAAAATTCCTATAATTACAAACAACGTAGCTTTTGGTGGTACATAATTAAGTAGAAAGGAAGGGTTGCTCGGGAAACGTTCTATATTTGGGTCCAAAATGGCAGGCGTAGAACATGTCAGAAATATGAAATATGAATGCTCGATTTTTATGCAACATGCATGCTTCGTGTTGCATATATATTGCGCGAATGGAAACTTGCATTATACATGTATTCTATGACAAATGACATGGATTTCACACGTAATAACCAATTAAATTTACACCTCAATGACATTTCTTTTAAACTTTTGTTACTGAAATAAATACCAGCGGGCTAACATGTGCTAATTGAAAACGCATTAGCACTTGTTAGCTCGATCGGATCGCTGGGTGGCGCCAGTGGTCGGTAAGTAAATTTCTTAATTTAAAAGTCTCAATGTGCTCCCACCCATATGCACGCGTTTAAGTACAGCAAGCATCAGGAAAATCGCGGATAATCAGCAAGATATTGCGTAAAGACTAGCACATGCCCGACGCGTCGACGTGCTAATCCTAATTTGTTTTCCAAGATGTTTTCAAAATATTCATTTTCTGGACATATGATTTTTGCAAAAATCAATGCGTATCCATGCAAGAAATCATGTCTTGCAGTTTACTTCCAGAGAAAAATGGTAACCTGCATTTTTAACACGACGTATAACCCAGGGTTTCTTAACCTTTTCATCATCATGGACCACTTGCAATATTTAAACAATCTGAAGGACCTCTTACAAACTTAAGTGTAGGGCAGGTTTATTATATTATTATTTATTGTTATTATTTTTAACGTCTTCGTGGGCCCCCAGTACATAATCCATGGATCCCAGGTTAAGAAACCCTGGTATAACCGATCGAGTTGCATGTTGGCAGAGCATGAATTAAAACATGTCGTAAACTCGTAATTTCACATTTACGACACAAAACATGCACATATATACTCTCGTAAGTTCATTTGACCAAAAGTTCATTTTCGTAACTCGTAAGGTGAAAATCAATTTGTTGTCACGTGACTACTTTGTTGTTCTGTACAATATGTATACAGATTACAGCAACGCCACGTTTCACTCAAACTCATGGCGCAGCTGAAGGGAAACCAGATTTAATCCATGCAGTGTGAAACACCAAAAAAAAATGCAACTTCATGACGGCTCGTATACAGAATATGTACATGTACGTATTACATCCCCAGCAGTTCCCACGTGTCCTCAAGGTGAACACGACTTCTGGCTAATTAGATTCCTTTTCGCCTGGACCCCGATAGGTCACGCACGGCCACTAAATTTGGGCTTTAAAGCGACTAATTCGGCGATAAGAATGGCACATTAGCAGATTTTCCGACGCAATGAAACGAGATTAAATTGGGAGGGGGAAGAAAAGAAAATCCCGTGCCAATGGTACTCGAGCACGCTTCCGTCACAATCAACAGGCAGCCCGGGCGTTTAAGATGGTCATTAGCACGCTAAAGCCCATGACGCAAAAGTGCTATTATCATAGTCCTCACCAAAGTTTATGATAATGCCTGCGGTGCTGCCACCTGGATGATGTTTCACGTTCTTGTAGAAAATAAAATGAATAAACACCTCCCGTAACCCTGAAATTGTGCACTTAAATACACTGCAAGGTCACGTGATACAGGCGTAATGACGAAATTTCGTAAGGTCGGCATTAGCTTCACTGATTGTTCCAGATTTTGTTTTCAAAATTGCGCAGTCTTCCGAGTGCCTAATGGCCTATTCACATCGACCAAATCCGTACTGTAGTGACGTCACGTGCGTTGCGGAACTTTATAGCGTGACGTCACGCCGCACGTAAAAATATGCGTATGTACCGGTTCGCGTTTAACGTTTTTGTTTTTTTTTCTATTTGCTTCCCCCAAAATAACGATTAATATCGATCAGACGGGAAAAGTTGGATCAACTTCAACTGGTACGGATGCGGTTCCAAATGTCGTACAAACGTCACTTAGCCCCGTCTACTGTTATGTGCGCATGCGCGGCCACGCACGTGAAGTAATTACGGTACGGATATGGTGGATGTGAATAGGCCTATAGGGCATAACACTATACAGTATGACATTTACAGAGCCGGTACATCTGTTTGTTGCATTTTGCCTCGGTATGGTCAAGTTTGATATTTGAAGGGAGGAGTTTAAAATCTCCTCGCAATTCTATACTGTACATGTATACGCACATAATAGTAGTTTTTTTTAAAAAAAAAAATACCAACTGGCGTTTCTCGGTCAAAAATTGAGAATAAATCGTTGAAAAAACTATAGCTGGGGTACCGAAGCAGGTAGGGCTTGACCCTTCAGCCACCCCCGCTCCGAAAAATTGCGCTATAAATCCGAGACTATAAATACAGGTTGGCATCCGTAGCGTTGGCCCAGAGGGGTACGAGGCATGTCCCACTTGTGCAAACAATGTTGCCGTCACTCATCCGGCTCGTTTCGTTTTGCACGTGAGTCGGGTGGGGGTGGGGATGAGCAGCGAGGCCGTAATTACGGGGTACCGCGTACCTGTTATGAAAAGATGCTCGGCAGGGGGCTAACCATGTTTACCTTAGGAAATGACAGCACGTGCACGTTCATTGCGAGGGTAATTAGACGCTGTCTTCCATTCAACTTGGAAATGGCCACCCTCTCTTCAGCCTCATGCCAATTATGCAATGGGCAATAGAAGGGGCGAGCGACGCACCCCTGCCTAGGAAACAAAGGGGGCGCTGGAGGGCCATCTACGGCCATATCGGCCAATTAAAATCGCAACACGGGTAGGAATTTATTATTCTAGCGAGGGTTGGGTGCCAAGGACGCACAGCCGCCATTCAGCGGGGGATCGGGGTCGTTCCAAAAATAAAACACGGTCTGGAATTTTAGAACGCCGTCGTGGAAATTAATGCAAGGTGCAAACGATACGTTTCTATCATGCTCTGGCTCTTGTTTTCCAATTATTCCAAACAATCATTTTATCGAGATCAAGTCGTATATTCACGTTTCGGCAAGAACGGATCGACATGGTCTCATGACATGAGAACAAGTGGAAAATACATAAAACAACGTATATAATTACATAGAGGCGTCGATACATGAACATGTAGGCGTATGCATGGACCATACCGAAAGTTGGGTTTCAATTAAAAAATCTAAATGGACATGTATGACCATTCAATTGTTGGTATGGCCATATCATACTTTTCCATCCAGATTAGGATCTGTTCCTGTTTTATAAGTTAACGATCTATAACAGATGACCTGCATGAGATCGAAATTCCTGAAATTTCGGGGAAAGTTGGATCAACGTCAACTGGTACGGATGCGGTTGGAAATGGTCGTATAAACGTCACTTAGCCCCGCCTACCGTCATGTGAGCATGCGCGGCCACGCACGTGACGTAATTACTGTACGGATTTGGTCCATGTGAATAGGGCATATTACTTTGTAGACTATATATAATGCATTCCACGTGTTGCTTAACAATAATCGACGCTGTAGGGATTTATTATGATGCACGTGATGGGGGAAATACGTGTAAATGTACAAGAAACTGATTATAGTGCACGTCCAGGCCCTGCTTCAATTTTAACTCTGTGCAGGCAACTCTATATATTGCCAGAAAAATAAGTAAAGAAAAGAACGAAGTTATAATCACTTCCTCGTATTGCCTTTTATACGTTACATAGACAAGAAAATGATTCCCTAAAATCGATTAAAAGTTCAAAAGTATGATGCTTTTTGCCGAAAAGCACCTATATCCCCGAGGCAATGTTTTCGAAGAGAATATTTTAAATTTGACAAAATAAGTTTTCAGTCGAACGAGCACACAGAGGAAATCTTATTTCGCCATATTCTGTGAAAAATTCCAGCAGAAAGTTATAACAGTACACGCATTGAGTTACTGAGTAAAACTTCAATTAAGGTAAGTGTAATTTTCAATACATTTCGAAAAAGCGAACAGTACGTGGCTAGAATGAGTCGACCAATTAAGTAAGAAATCGGTTCTTAACAGAAATCTCAAGAGACTGGAGGTATATACAAAGCTCTTCTTCGACTATATAGAATACAGTAAAACCTGGAGAAGTGACAACCTTTTTTTGTCGACCACTTTTCAGTGTATTGTTTTTTTCTAGTGTAGGCTACATTTCCTGCATAAAAATTCTCTGTGTAGTGACCAGTGACCACCTGTCTATTGTGTACAGTGACCAGTGTGTTGTCTTTTTTTGCAATTTTTGTATTGTCAGTGTACCTTATAAAGTGACCAGATATTATCACATT
>JAQGAO010004440.1:0-15156 GCA_034697705.1 Ommatoiulus sabulosus
TGGTGTAAAGCCTAAAACCAAGGGGCATCCAGGTCTGCAGGGCAATGACCTGAGGGGAGCAGGATGCACCTTGTGAAAATGTGCCAAAAATAACTTTAGAATATAAAATTGGCTGAAAGTACGCCTCAAAAGCACTTAAACAATGACGTAGCCTACTGATGAAAACGTTTAACTACACATGAACTGATGCACAATTCTAAGCAACATGAGGAAATGAATTCAAGAGATGGAGTTTTGTATAGTCCACAACCAAAATTTATTCAATGTTCAATGTAGGCCTTCTTCAGGAAATGAAGTTATTAATTTATGGCCAATTCTTACAGTTGTAACAAGAACAGTTATACTCACCAGAGGGAAACAACAGCATGGAAACAGGTCAACGTCAGCAGAACGTCATCGGCAGGAAATTGAGGATTAGTCCCGGGAGCCAACCAGCAGTGAGACGAGGAATCGAAGCAGGTATAAAAGGAGTCATCCAAGCCAGCAGCAGCAGTCTCTCCGTGGCCAGACTCCCTTTTAGCAGCACTGCTCCCTGCTCTCGATCCAGCACCCCTTCTCCTGGAACATATCGAAACCCATGCTTGTGAGATTTGCATTTCATTTGTACAAAGACCTGAAAATAACTACAATTGTTATTTTTTCACCAAACTCTGTGCGCTTAACTCTTTAGCCTTCTTTCAGATCATAGCGATCCTTGCTACGCTAACCGCTGAACCCCCTTTTCCCAAGAGATCTCGTTCACCGCTAAGCTCTCCCTGAAATAGGCCAATCGCTCAGCTCCAACCTGACATGAGCGTTGAGCTCCACCGAGCAAGAGCACCGAGCCGTTCACCACTCAGCCTATCAGCTGGCCCATACTCTCCCAGAACGGTCGACCTCAGCGGGCTTTGCCCAGCTTAGAGAACCCAGAAGGAGACTGACCTCCTTATACAGTGTCATGCACTCCCAAGTTTTTATCAGTCTACACGAGTCATGGCAGACTCTTGTAAACTTTAAATGCCATATAACATTCACGATCCAACATTTCCATTTAAGCTTGTCTGCAAATTGTAAGACTGTGATAGCCATGCAGTTTTTCCGGTGAAGTATGTTTCACGTGGTAGTTTGGCATTGCTTTCTCCAACCATCCCCTTTTACCTGGGCTTGAAACTGGGAACAATAGTGAAATACATGTACATCACAGTACGTTGCAGGGAACCCAGTATTGAGAAAAAAATTAAAAGTACTTTTCAGAAAACCAAAGACTTAAAATTGTTATATACGAACTATAGGCAGGTACGTACAGTACGTATCTCAATAACATACAGTACATGTAATTGATGGGACCTAATTTATAAAAATTCAAATATTTTTTACAGTATGTGCTGTAATTTTAATGAATTACTCTTATTTTAAATACAATTAACCAATTAATCTACTTAGCAAAATATCTTTGTTTAGATGAGAATTTCCCCCATTCATATACAGCAACCGTTCCCATGCTAAATATAATGTAGTCTTGCTAGAAATTGAATCGCATAATCACAATTTTTCTTCAGATGGCAGTAACTACGAATTAATGCCTATATAGGGTGATTACTAAAGTCACGTCTCAGAGAAAAAAAATTATATCTTCAAAATGCTAACAGATACGAAGATAATTCTTTCAAGTACTTTAAGAGTTCTTCATGAGCTATCCGGAAACCATATTCCTTGTGACCTTGAATGTGACGTTCAAGGTCATTCATGTGCTAGGTCTGCGGATTTTGCAAATATCTCAGAAACCGCTGCAGATTAGTTAAAAGTGTAAATTAGAACGTTGTACCACGATGCCTAATTAGTATAATAAAGTCGGTTTTAAATTGTTTTGAACATCACACAATGTTCCAGAATTTTTTTCTCCACGATTTACTCCATAGACATTTAGGCTGCACTGCATGACACCAAAGCATTGTGGGCTGCAAAACCATGAGACCATGCATTGTTCATAAGCAATGAATAAATTGTTATCCGCACACCATAAGACAGTATTAAACGTTGACATCCTCAAATGAGGTCTCATTTTTTGCACCCCATGAATGCTTTGGTGTCATGCAGTGCAGCCTAAATGTCTTGAAAGTATAGTACGCTACCACAGTATCTTACCACAGAATATCATAGCTAGGGGGTGAGTCTTTTAAACAGGACAAAGGCAAGCTAACGAATCTTTAGCATGCTATTAGCAGTTAAATATTCTTACCAACTATACAATGTAGTATTTACTAACCTACAGCAAGATTAACAGGAATTAAAAGTTATTAATTTTCTAAATAATTTTTAAAAATAGTTTCGAGGCCAACCTTTAAAAAAATATTTAGAATTTTACATGACAACATGTTCTGAGATAAAAAAAACGGATTATATTAAGTTTTGAAAAATGATTTAAGGCAAATATTCACAGTGCTTGCATGCTTAAGCCAGAAAATGGTTAACATCTACTGTAATAAATGAATGGCTTTCGCGTGACATTTCAGAGTCATCAATCACTTTTGAAAATATGAGTCCTTATCGCAACAAGAACATAATTTGGTTATTCAATTTGTTACTGAAACACATTCTAATACATGAGAGAAGTATAAAAATACATTTATTTATGGTAATGCGTTTTACCCAATCGGCATATGCAATGCACTTCAAAAGAGGTTCTGTAGAAAGAAGGCTCCCAGATAATTAAAACCTAAAACAAAATTATATTTGTAAATCATGTTGCTCAAAATGAGCTAGTAAACTAATTTACCATTATCGAATTTATAGTTAATTAAGATATCTATTGTAATATTACTGCCATTATGCCATATTATGCCACGATATGACCACTGTGTAAAAAATAATAAAATTGGAAAAAAATCCAAAATCGGCTGCTTAAAATCGTTGCACTTGATTCCCCCGCCTTTTAATTTTGCATTTTTCCAAGTTTAATTATATTTAAAAAATTAATGGGAGAATATCATAAAAATAATAAAAGTTGCCTTAAAAGTTATAGAGTGAACCTATTAACGTTTTCAGCAATTTTAATGGACAAAAATACACAATGTATGAGGAAAAGCGAGTTGACTGTTGCTTTCAGCAGCATTGCAGCAAACATGACGATTTTCAACAAGTGACTTAGAACGTTTTTGTTTAGATCAGGATTTTAAAGACATCATAAAAGGGCCCTGAATACGGTATAGAAAAGTTAAAACTCAAAACGTTTCCGCGATAATTTAAAAACAAAAAACGGCTGTATGGATTTCAACGAAATTTTTAGAGAAATACTTGTAAACGTCATCAATTATTCAAAATAATTTCCATTTTGGGAGATTTATTTTTCGCATTATTCTGGCAGCGAGTGTCAGCCTCGCTCAAAAAATGCAGTTTTTTTAAATTTTCGGACGTCCGAATGGGGCCGGGAGGAGGGGGGTCCTGATTGACCGGACAACAATGCGGAGAGGGGGGTGGGGGGAGGGTGAGTCAAATTTTGGACAAATTTTCAGGACGTCCGTTTTGAATGGCCCATTATTCAAATACAGTATTCACTGTAATTTTCACCCTAAATTTTCAGCAACAAAAAATGGCGCAGCCGTCCCTTCAGCGCCCAGACTTCCATTGAAAGATAACGAAGCGAATCTTTCAATTTTACCAAAGTAGTCTCAGGCTGCAGTGGAAAGAAATGCGGTCTCAACACCCTCTAAATGAAACAAAAGCCCAATTATATGTACCTCCGGCGTCTATTTTTATAAAGCCGCAGTTATTTACTATTTAGTCTTGTTTTTTTTCGACTTGACGCCATTTGCGAAATTAGATTTGGAGAAAAACGTCGTTTCGGCAAAAGAAAACTAAGCAATCCATTTGCATCCCTGTCTCCAGTCGTATTTGGCAAAGTTGAGTTTTTTTCTACTACTCGGTCCATGAATAACAACCATTGTTTTTAGCGAGGAGACTTCCATGCGTCAGCAAAGGCGGCACGCGCAATTGTCTGCGTGCGACATTTCATGGCGCAACATATTGCGGACTATTTTAACAGCCGACAGAATGTTCGGTATGTCCGAATGAGTAATGAAGCTGACGAAAGTCAGTTCATGACATGTCTACGACTGATAAACAGTGGCATGCTAAAAGTGAAATTCATCATGGGAAAGGGCGCCCGGCAACGACTAAACTCGGTCGAAGCCTTAAAAAGAGAGACCAAAAAAAAAGTCACTAGTGACAAGAGGCGGCGCCATAGTTGTCACGTAGCAGCGCGCAGTTTGTTTCCCCGTTGACAAGTCGAGAAAATAAAAGAAAACGCTCTGCGAACGCTGAAAGAGATTGTCGTAATATTTAGGGAGTTGACAGATCGAGTCCACGTGAAATATTGCTTCTAATTAAGTGTAGTACGCGCCAACGTTGCAGGATTTCAAGTGCAACGAAGCCTCGAGAAGAACTTGTTTTATACGAAGTTCTGATAGTGCGAAATCGCTTTATACGAAGTTCTGATAGTGCGAACTCGCTTAGTACGAAGTTCTGATAGTACGAAATCGCTTTATACGAAGTTCTGATAGTACGAACTCGCTTTGTACAAGGTTCTGATAGTGCGAACTCGCTTAGGACGAACTTCTGATAGTGCGAACTCGCTTAGGACGAACTTCTGATTGTACGAACTCGCTTTGTACGAAGTTTTGATAGTACGAACTCGTATAGGGTGTGGAGCAATAATGTTAAGTTTCTCGTTTAAGACGAACTCCGAATTCGGATTATCGACTTTCCCAAAAGAATTTTAGACAAGTTGAAAAGTACATGATGACGTCACCATCACAATTTAATTGAATGACTTCACCATAATAATTTAATTGATTGACGTCATCATTACAATTCAGAAGTGACGCCAGCTCTCGAATTTTAACAACGTTATCATTTACTATGGTGAGATTTTCACCAGAAGTTGTATACATTACGACATCAGAATTGTAATGGATTACGTCATCAAAATTGTAATAGGCCTACACTGCGTCATCAAAATGTTAGTGGATTATTTAGTCTGAATTTTAATGAATGACGCTATCATCATAATTTAACAAGTGACGTCAGAATCCGAATTTTAATGAATGACGTTATCATTTACTATGGTGACATTCTCACCAGAATTTGTATGCTATATGCGTAGTCAGAATTTTAATTGATTACCGCCATTACGTTATGAAAATATTAATGAATTACGTCATCACATTTTAGTGGATTACGTAACAGAAGTTCCAAAATTCGAGAAAATACTTAGTTCTACGTCAAAAGGTACATTATAAATAACGGGGAATTCCTTTGTAAAAGTTGCAGCATCGACAAAACTTTAGTTCCTATCGTTGAAGTCTTGTCTGACTTCCGATAATACGAACCACGGTTTAAACGAACAAATTATGACGTCCCTTAAGATTCGTCTAAACGAGGTTCGAATGGATTTCGGCGAAGTGGTTCTAATCCTTTTATTCAGAAAAGGAAACATGTTCCAATTTGGATAAGTTTGCAACAAATCCCAAAAGACGCTGCAACTGACAATCAATAAGTGACAATTAAGATTTCAACATTTCGTCCATATTGGATAATATCCAATATGGCCGAGATTTCGTTGTCGGCTGCATTTAGGTGTAACCTAAATTTGTGTAAAATCGTGTAATCGATTGTATACAGCATATCATCCTCGAACAAGTCTTGGCATAATTTTAATTGGCAACGTGACAGGGACTCAGTTGCCTTGGATGCGCTTTCTAAGATTGTGTCGACTTTGGAAGAGAAATGTTTCCAGCTAGTCGTTCATTTTGTGGATTGTGGGAATACAGTATATTTCTGTAACGAGCCAGTGGTGATCTCTGGAATTGGCGCAGAGTGTTATATTTCGATTTTCTGGCACAGAAAACTAGGCCATGCCGTTCAATTTTTTTTCAGAATCGGCTTCATACTCACAAAAGCCAAGTAGTACATGTATGATACATTTAACTCCGTTTCAAGACAGATTGTTAAATAAGATTAATAATGTAATTACAGTAAAAACTAACAGCTTTTCTAAACCGTGCATTTAACTGCATTAAGTAACATGCATGAAGTTTGAACAAAGTTTAGAATAACAACCATAAAAAGTTTGTTTTTTGTCTTTTGAGGATCTAACAGTTGTACACTCTATATGAGCTTTTTCAAAAACTTCATTTTTTACCTGCTGATGCATGAATTGATCCCTGGATCAATATCTGGATCTATAATTCCAGGATTTTTTAATTTAGAAGTATTGTGTGGAAAATCTTAAGAATGTGAAACACCTCTCCTAGTTACTTTTCACAATGTGAACATTTCCCCAAGAGTATTTTAAATTAATTAAAAACTTATGTTTTTACCTGATGTTGCATGAATTGATCCCTAGAGGGTGCTTCTTTAATAAACCATTTTTTTTTAAATTTTAGATTATTTCGTGGAAAACCTATTAATGTGAAATTTACATCACATAGTTAATTATCTTTATTATCAATAGCTAAAAACCATGATTGAAAAAATTTCATTATCAAACAATTTTGAAAAAAATTCCATATTCAATAAATTCCAACAGATTACTGGTAGACCCTCTTAGCCGGCCTAATTTAGTCACGAAAAACGTGTTTGAAACGTACTCCGGTTAATTCGCCCCCGGATAATCGGAAATCATCTTAAGTTGTAAAACTATAACGTGTCACAACTGAGATATGCATTCAAACTTCGAATGGTGAAGACAACGCCTTAGATCATACAGTCTGAATGTTGTGATTTGCAAGAGTGACAGTTTGAAATGTCACCAAAAATGTCATTCCATGAATAGAATTGACAAATAAAGAAGGATATGTTGAAAAAACTCCAATGTCGATACATAAATTTAGTTTTTCTATGCCTCGATATGCACATGGAGGTATTAATGCACCCTCAACATTCAAATTTTCATTGAACGTATTCCAAGGATTTTCCACAAATCCTTCGTCCTTTCCAAGACCTTCAATGAACTTTCTTCAGCGCTCACTGCGCTCTCAACGACAATTACCTCCGATTAATTGTTAATAATAAAAACTTTAGTCATCACATTGACAAGCCAAAATGCACAGCGATAGGATTAGAGCTGCTTGGGTATTATTTCTTGTCAAAGTCGTGTCACAAAATCAATATGTCGGTGTCATGTTTTCGCGAGGATTTTCTTGTAAGATTACCTCCTGAAACATTCGCCAAAGATAAAAAGAAATTGGTGAATACATTGCCTTCGTTTGAACGGTGGAAGGCAGCAATCTAAACATAACCATGTATTAATATATTAAACTTTTACACCATAATGGAGCCAAATTAGCGAAGAAAGGCAATGTCACAAACTATTATTCAAAACGTCGGAAAAGATAGCAAAAGGAAAACGATGAACAGAAAAATGGAAAAAAGCTTTCAATGTGGTTTCAACGTCGCTTTGAGCCTCGTATATTTCAAAGAAACGCATTGCAGTATGTCTAGATCACACATGTAAAGTTTGAGATCCACCAATAGTCAATACTGACAGGAAAAGTGCTGCTCTTAACTTACAATAGTCACATATAAAAAAAAAACTGAAATTGCATCTTCGAATTTACCGACTGGCGAGTGCATTGTTACAGAAGTCATATTTTCATTTTCTTCACACACTTTCAATAATCTAGGAAAAATGCAGTGTGAATACAGAAATTTTCATAGTTGTTACCTTTTTTCAAAGTCCACTCTGAAAACCAGAACTTCAAACAATCAGAATAGACCACATTTTCAATTTGTTTCGCCAATTTTGGCTATCTTTGAGCTAAGAAAAGAAGTGCTACCGGTACATAAATAAAACGTCATATGGTGCTATAGTAGGGTGTGCCAATGACTGGCTAAATAACCATAGCCCTTCCGGAAGGGCTATAAGACAGCCATTTTATTAAAAAACTGCGCATGCGCAAAGGTTAAAAATCGGCTGACCGGATTTTTTATTGCCCACTAACTGGAAAAGCTACATTGTGGCAAACTGTAAAATCTGCGCATTCCCAGGTGCTTAAAAATCGGCAAAATGAGAGGTTTCAGGTTTTTATTGCCTTTTACTCCTTGCCGTTTACTCCTTTTCAACGGAGGGCTCCAAATTGAGCCAATGCAGGATGCTTGTGCGTCACATATATTACACATAATCAATCAGTAACGGTACATCCGGTACCGGTAACGAAAAACTCAGCAGGTGGTGTAGTGGTTGCAAGTCCTTAATTTATTTAATGGCTAGTTGAATATTATATACTTGACTCTACCAATTTTTATAAAATTTGCTCAACGTTTCGGTGTATTATAGCCTTCACAGGAGCTACAAAAAAAAAAATAATAATTGACAAATTTTCCGTTACAAACAATATTTACATTATTGCAACCAAATTTTACGAAATTATTCTAACCTTTAAATTTTAAACAAAGGATGCCAGGTACATACACTAAAATTATCACTAACTAATTGAAAAACACTAAACTTAACTTGCATGATGATGCACAATACAACAACATCACACTTATGTCAGCTCAATATATAATATTTTAAGTAATTTTCAACTTGCCATTAATTAATATTCACCAACCACGTGAAGAAAATGGAATATAATACTTTGTTTAGCCAGTGGAAAATTGACACACCCTAATGAGAAAACGCAAAAGCCATCACGCTTTTTGAATATTCGTAGATCACGTTCAATACTATTTAATTTGGTTAAAACAATTATATGGTAAATCTAGTCAATTTCAAATTTCTGCTAGAGGGCCAGATATATCATCCTTTGTTTCTACATGTATGTTCCATAATATATCAGGGACAACTTTTGTTAGTTGAAATGAAATGCAGCACCAAATGAGTTTGTAATTCTATCCCGCCTTGCACTCGGGGGTAATTTTAGGCAAATCATCTGTCAGATCCTATGAATGTATACTACAACCTGAGTAAAGAAGTACATGGCGGAATATACAGTATAGTTCTGGTGGCATAGCTGAAAAACTAGAAAAAAAATGCACGCCAGTTTGAAAACAGTCCGCATAGTGTTCACGGATATCATTACAGTGTTTGATACTTTTTGTTAGAAATATTCCTTACTCGTTCCTCTTGGGAGAAATTTGTTAAAAAAAATTAGTATGCATATTTCAGTAACACTCTCGATACCAATTTTGAGGAGGGTTTGATTTGTTCTAACGAACTTATGGCCAGTCCCGGTCAACATTTCCTCACAGAAATCAAAATCGAGAAAAGTAAACATCGAATGCGAAATATCATAGTCGGAAAACCAGAAAAATAATCCCGTATGATTTTACGGTTTCATTTTAATAAAACAAATTAAGAAAAAAAATACTTAATTTACATTTAATGCAGAAAACAAATTCTTAAAATAGAATTAATTCAGAACAAATACTTAACATACATTTAATTCAGAAAACAAAATACTTAACATGCATTTAAATAAAAAAAAATACCTGACATACATTTCATTTTAAAAAAATACTTAACCTACATTTAATTTTAAAAAATTACTTAATATATGTTTAATTCAGAAAAAAATACTGAACATATATTTAATTCAGAAAAATTATTTGAAAAGTATGACTTTGGGTTGATATTTCTAAATATGTTAAAAAATACATTAAATGACGTCAATTGTCTCAATTTATATTTCCAATATCCTCATTGATTGCAATCCATATTTCGAAATGTGTTTCATTTCACTAAACTTAAGAAAAAGAAAAAAAACTTCTGAACACTACAAGATTTAGATCAATTTTATAAATAAAGCATCCCAAGATCCCAGATAAATTCAATACTGATATACTGTGCATTCAGACGTTTGCTCCGTTTCTTGAAAATGTACATTATGCAGAGTTACATGTACACGTACATGCCCGTACACGTGATCTTTTCATCGAATGAACAACTAAAATAACTGCATCCGGGTAATTTTCTAATGAAATGAATGAAATGTCACGTGACGAAATCAGCATAAGGCCCATTGTGCAATACTACAAAAGCACATACGAGTTAAAAGTTAAAAACCAATCGTACCAATTTAAATACTATAATTAGATCACCTTCAAAATTCTGCCTGGAAGACCAAAAACATCACCAAATTCACACTTATAAAATGATGCAATCATTCAAACTATTTTCTAAACAGGAATTTCACAAGTTGGTGACCAAGACAGAAATTAATCGTTGTCCAACAGCTTTTCTCGGCAATAAAAGTCTAGGTGGAGAATCCTCGTTCATAAAAATAATGCATGAGCTATGCGGAAAACGGCATACAACCCTTGTGAGAATTCCAGCGTTTCATCGAAGTTGACAAGCAATGAGCCAAACGTCGAGTGCAATCAGGAAAGAGAACGTTTTCCTTCACAATTCATGTCCTAAAAATTTGACTGAAATGCGTCTTGACGGCTTGGTACTATCCAAAAAGTCATCACTGAATGCCTAACTTATATTATACTTGTCGTTTCACACAAGTTCGTGAAATTCCCTCGGCAATATAGACACGTATACACGAGCTGGAGCGCCATATACTTCGCCATTGTCGCGTGTCATTCCACTAACCAGCTTTGAAAAATAAAAACACGCATAAGGGATTGAATATACAGGCATTCGAGGGAGAGAGAGAAAGCATAATTCCTTTTGAAAGCATAGGGTACGGGAGGGATGGGTGAGAAATTGATGGAAACCCTAGCTCCCGAATAACGTAGCAGGATGGGATGGGGAGACAAGAGCGACAACTGCTAACTCCGCAGTAAATGGTCGCCAGAGTAAAACATCACATTCTCGGTTGGGTTAGCCCCTAAACTGCATTTTGGATCCCAGAAACCATCAAAACGATCATAGAAAGTTTTTAGATGAGTTCTTAGATGGTTTTTGGCTTGATCTGTAGGACTCGACCATCTTGGCCTTTAGAAACGGTGGTACATGTACTGTACTTTTAACTGAGCAAGTGTGGGCAAGGCATTTCATACATGAATTATATCAAAATACAATTCATTTAAGTACATTCCTTAATTAACATTCAAACAATTCATTAATTAACATTTAGTAATTCAGTACATGTACGAGTAACGTACATTCTGTGCAATTGCGCGAGGGATGTTAAATATACAGTAAAACCTGGAAAAGTGACCACCTTTGCATGGCGACCACCTGTTTATATTGACCACTTTTTAGGTTATTGTTTTTCTAGTGTACATTTCCTGCATAAAAATTCTCTGTATAGTGACCAGTGACCACCTGTCTATTGTGTAAAGTGACCAGTGGGTGTTGTCTTTTTTGCAATTTTTACATTGTCAATGTACCTTATAAAGTGAGCAGATAACAGATGAGTCACATTACATCTTTCTATATCCCATGGACATGATGATTCTGTACTTTTTTGGTTTTGTGGTTTTTTGCTACATTTATTACAGTCTACTTGTATAAGTTCAGTGTACAGTTCATTATTTTAATGTAATTCTCGAATTCTTTGTATAGTGACCACCTGTGTACAGTGACCAACTTGGCATTTTTTTTTGGTGGTCACTCTTAACAGGTTTCACTATATAAGGTAAAAAGCCCACATGCTCTGAAATTACTCAAATAAAACATACTATAATATAGGAAATAGCAGAGTAATGAAACAGACCATTTTTCCACATAATCCCCAAATTTGCCTAAACATTTGTCCCGCATCCCAGCATAGAAAAATCGGTGTCAAGTGCATATGAATTAATGTCAATTTGAATATTACTTGACTCTACCAATTTTATGCAATCTATATTTAGGCATCTAGATGTTAAGGACGTTTGATTAATAATACTGCAAACATGTTGTTTATTATTTTGTAATGGTAAATTGTCAATTTATCATTTTTCTGTAGCTCATATATACAGTATACAATGTATACAGGGTTGGCCAATGAAAAGTAAGCCAACTTTATAAAAATCATAAAATGGTTATTTGTTAATTTGAATTTAATGAAAATTTGTACAAATATTGTTGTTCTCTTTACTTTCGAATTGCGCTCGTTCACGTTCTTTTTTAATGATGTAATCATTCTAATTTGTCTTTCAAAATGGCGTTCACAGAAGAACGCGGAATAGCGCTTGAAATTAAATTAATCAAACAACAATCGACGAGGCAATCGCCCAATGGCGCATGCGCCTTAGGGCTTGTGTTTCCACGAAAGGTGCTAACTTTGAACACAAATTGAAATAGGAAATTTTTGTATATTATTTAAGCACAAATGCACAATTTTTCATTAAATTCCATTAACCCTGTATATCTTAACGGTCCATTCCATCATTCAAAAACAATACGAATAGCAGTTTGCCTCATTTTTTCCCCCAATGTTTTTAAGTGGGTGCAAACATATTCCCTTCATTACCATGCAAGACAGGGTACATAAACTGAACTTCAGAATGTGTTATTTGCTCTATATCATGTAAATTTTCACCTATCTCGTAAGAAAGGGTATACACTGTATGTAATTCATTTAAAGTATAGTATGTCTAGATCTCAATCCTTTCTTAATTCTAAAGGGTTACATAACGGTTATCGGAAAATTCTCCGCCGGTACAATTCTTCGCCACTGGCCTAACCTAACCTTAATCCATCTTTAATTATATTCTTCCCAATGTTTTCTCACCTAAATGGGGGCTCCGCCCCCAAACCCCTGCCAAGGAGGGCGCATGCCCCCCTCGGACCCCCACACTCCCGCTGGCCTAACCTAATTAACTAACCTAACCTAACATGACATAACCTGCGATGAATTGACCCTGGCGAAGAATTGCTGGGCAAGAATTGACCATGGCGAAGAATTGCTGGGGAAGAATTGCTGGCGAAGTATTTTCCGGATACCTACATAACAACTTTTGTTTTTTTAGAATGATACATCCATTTACAGGGGGTCTCCAGTAGAAAATATAGCTGGCATTTGCAAAGTGTCATTTTTATATCATACACACATCCAATACTTGGTTTCAAAATTTTCTGTTGGCAGTTGGCACAGCTTGTTTTCTATAAGCTTGCAACGTTTTGGGGAGCTAAATCGATTTGTAATTTAACAACAACAATGAAATAATGCACAGATAATGCATATGATATCGAAATGCATCATATAGTTGGCATTAGTAAATCAAATACTGTACTATTTGTACTGGATCGTTTTAAGTACAATAATTTTCGTCTTGTGTATTCTTAATTGCGTATTTTAGGTAATAATTTAATTTAAATATTTGTTTACACTTAATACAGTAAGTTGTATAGTGAACGGCATAATCAATTTTTCAAGAAAAATTCCATGGCAGTATTGACATAACATGTTCTGTTCATTGATTCTGAATGTTGACGAAATCCTGAAAACAAAAAATATATATGGTATATACCGATACCTGGGTGTATAGTGTATGCATCAAATTTGGTGGAAATCTATTCCAGTGAGAATCACTCGATTACAGCGCCTTCCAATGACTGAATGCTGCTCTAGCACCGCAGCATACAAGAGCGTTATAACGAAAATTGGATATTTATTCATGGCAACAGTAGGCTCCATCAGCATCCAAGGAGTATCTGCTGAAGGGAGGAGGGGGTGCCATCCATCCATCATTTTACAGAATGTTTGAACAGCTATCAAGGAAATTGCTGCGCATTCTCTGGAGATTTATGAGGTTTACCTCGCACTATACTTTTGATAAAACTGCATTAATTAGAGCTTTGTCAGACAGACGTTCATTAGCACTGCTGCAAATTATAGGCCCAGGCGATTCATAGGCGCGAGGCATTTGTCAAGCGCAGCTCATCGCTGACAATTGCCATGATATAGACTGGTTGCGCCATTCTTAATAATCACTTACTGAAGATAACAGTCCTTTACATCAGCCCCTTAAACTGGCTTTCAGCGAATCAGAATTCGCTATATGTCCTATGTGAATAGGACGTTCGCAAGAGTTCTTCAAAAAAACAGTTCATCAGGATTCACAAATACTGTATGTACATCGATTAGATGAAAATTTTTACTAAATCTTTCTTAATTTTTCCTATAATGCATTCGCATTTATGAATTTGGCATATATACATGTAGTTTGTAAAAGTAATCCATGAAAATCTCTGTGAAACTCACCTAATTTCCTATATAGTTTCGAGAGGTTAACCCTGCACCAAGTGGCCCCCTATACCTTTTACGCCCCATAATGATGGTGATCCTATAGATAAACACATCAAAACTGCTTCACACTTGCTCAATCTTATAAAAAACGAGCGCCATCTATGAACGCGTCGTATACTTCCATTACTACATGTCTTAGATCCCCAATCGGGCCCAATCGCGCCCCCAAATCGGGGGGTCCGTCTCAAAGGACAAGGCTACAAGTAATCCAATCCAATCCAATCCAATCCAATCCAGATCTGTTCAGGACGATTCATTTTACTGATGGTTGTAATTGAATACATTGAATTAAATATCATGTGCTTGTTAAGAAATATATTTAAATACTGGTTGTGCCATGCATGGCAAAGATCATTATCGAATTCAAATTGTGGTATTACATTGTGGTAGTACATGTAATGTATATGCGGAAGACTCGCCTAAATTACGAATCGTATACTTTATAGTTGTGAAGACACGTTATAAAATCGACCCGCTATATTTAAAAAAATTCACTCAAGGTCATCGCCGTTTATTTAGCCAATTAAAGCTTTCCTTTTACATGTGCACAAGTAGCTTCACGAAGGTAAAAGATTCGTAAAGCTTCTTAGAATCTATCTGAGTAGCCCTTTTATATATTTAACATGCCATATCCTCGAAGGAATAGTGCGGTAAGGTGTATGAAAAATACATTGTTGTTAAACTACACGTAAAGTATTCTGGACATTCCTACAAGTTCGCAAATCATTACCGGTACAGTACAAATGTACAGTAGCTGTTGTTTGAACATTTCTATGGTTGCAAAAACTTCAAAAGTCTTTCCTATTGCATACTGATTGGGTGTTCCATAACCTGTTCCATGTGTACCCTGTATGCACAGTATACGAATCTACCAGTATGCAAACTCGGCCATTTTCCGTAGACAATTTTTTAAATTAGCGCTCGCAGCGCCGAACGGCGGGCGGTAACTAGATTATCGCGTTAAATATCGATCATATCGATCATGTGA